>JAUJYP020000403.1:0-100571 GCA_030674075.2 Linum usitatissimum | reverse complement strand
TCGACTCTAAAGCCGATTCAAGTACTTAATATATTTAACATTTCAACTTTGTTAAATATTCATTACCTTCCATATCATATCATTTTGAACTAGTATATGAGATAAAAAAGGTGATGTTTGAAAAGAAAAAAGCCATCATGAACAAACGGTGATGGCACAACCCTTTCTTAACTCAAAACTAATTGCAATTTTGATAGTTTGTGAGAGATACAAGACACCGCATCAACTCGATACTGAGAAGATAACTACCAATAGATAAAGACTCGTGAACGAAAGTTTTCTAAACGGACAAACATACATGACTTTCTTGATTCTTGGTCTCAAGAATCCATAGGTTTGGCGCCATCGTGAAAATCCTTGGTCGCACACTGCCTTCTCCAACCCAAAACTACTTATAACTTTGATGGTCAACTCGTCAATATCCATTCTTAATCGATAATGGGATAGCTAGCTAGGTTAAGAATATACTCTATTTCTCGTCTCGCTCCAACCTCGAACCAAGTGTTTTTGGAACGTTGTGTGCAATGTTCGAGGTTCGTTCGTGTGGACATCCAAATAGGTCCGTAGTACCCAAATCAAAACATGGAAGATCTTGTTCTCATTCTTGTTCGATGGATTTACTATTCTTTAGTTAGTTCTTATATTTGTTTTTCCACAATTATGTCCGGTTCTCCTATTATTAGTGTGAGTTACGGTGAGGATATTGATCGATTCCATTAAGAGGCGACCCGAAATCCTTGTTAGGATGATGAAGCGAAAAATGATAGCTTTATCAATCATGGCGATCTTGAAGAAGACATCGACTCTAAAGGCGATTCAAGTACTTAATATATTTAACATTTCAACTTTGTTAAATATTCATTACCTTCCATATCATATCATTTTGAACTAGTATATGAGACAAAAAAGGTGATGTTTGAAAAGAAAAAAGCCATCATGAGCAAACGGTGATGGCACAACCCTTTCTTAACTCAAAACTAATTGCAATTTTGATAGTTTGTGAGAGATACAAGACACGGCGTCAACTCTAATACTGAGAAGATAACTACCAATAGATAAAGACTCGTGAACGAAAGTTTTCTAAACGGACAAACATACATGACTTTCTTGATTCTTGGTCTCAAGAATCCATAGGTTTGGCGCCATCGTGAAAATCCTTGGTCGCACACTGCCTTCTCCAACCCAAAACTACTTATAACTTTGATGGTCGGCTCGTCAATATCCATTCTTAATCGATAATGGGATAGCTAGCTAGGTTAAGAATATACTCTATTTCTCGCTCCAACCTCGAACCAAGTGTTTTTGGAACGTTGTGTGCAATGTTCGAGGTTCGTTCGTGTGGACATCCAAATAGGTCTGTAGTACCCAAATCAAAACATGGAAGATCCGTTCTCATTCTTGTTCGATGGATTTACTATTCTTTAGTTAGTTCTTATATTTGTTTTTCCACAATTATGTCCGGTTCTCCTATTATTAGTGTGAGTTCCGGTGAGGATATTGATCGATTCCATTAAGAGGCGACCCGAAATCCTTGTTAGGATGATGAAGCGAAAAATGATAGCTTTATCAATCATGGCGATGCCGAAGAAGACATCGACTCTAAAAGCCGATTCAAGTACTTAATATATTTAACATTTCAACTTTGTTAAATATTCATTACCTTCCATATCATATCATTTTGAACTAGTATATGAGATAAAAAAGGCGATGTTTGAAAAGAAAAAAGCCATCATGAACAAACGGTGATGGCACAACCCTTTCTTAACTCAAAACTAATTGCAATTTTGATAGTTTGTGAGAGACACAAGACACCGGCATCAACTCTGATACCGAGAAGATAACTACCAATAGATAAAGACTCGTGAACGAAAGTTTTCTAAACGGACAAACATACATGACTTTCTTGATTCTTGGTCTCAAGAATCCATAGGTTTGGCGCCATCGTGAAAATCCTTGGTCGCACACTTGCCTTCTCCAACCCAAAACTACTTATAACTTTGATGGTCGGCTCGTCAATATCCATTCTTAATCGATAATGGGATAGCTAGCTAGGTTAAGAATATACTCTATTTCTCGTCTCCAACCTCGAACCAAGTGTTTTTGGAATGTTGTGTGCAATGTTCGAGGTTCGTTCGTGTGGACATCCAAATAGGTCTGTAGTACCCAAATCAAAACATGGAAGATCCTGTTCTCATTCTTGTTCTGATGGATTTACTATTCTTTAGTTAGTTCTTATATTTGTTTTTCCACAATTATGTCTGGTTCTCCTATTATTAGTGTGAGTTCTGGTGAGGATATTGATCGATTCCATTAAGAGGCGACCCGAAATCCTTGTTAGGATGATGAAGCGAAAAATGATAGCTTTATCAATCATGGCGATGCTGAAGAAGACATCGACTCTAAAGCTGATTCAAGTACTTAATATATTTAACATTTCAACTTTGTTAAATATTCATTACCTTCCATATCATATCATTTTGAACTAGTATATGAGATAAAAAGGCGATGTTTGAAAAGAAAAAAGCCATCATGAACAAACGGTGATGGCACAACCCTTTCTTAACTCAAAACTAATTGCAATTTTGATAGTTTGTGAGAGACACAAGACACCGGCATCAACTCTGATACTGAGAAGATAACTACCAATAGATAAAGACTCGTGAATGAAAGTTTTCTAAACGGAAAAACATACATGACTTTCTTGATTCTTGGTCTCAAGTATCCATAGGTTTGGCGCCATCGTGAAAATCCTTGGTCGCACACTGCCTTCTGGAACCCAAAACTACATATAACGTTGATGGTCAGCTCGTCAATATCCATTCTGAATCGATAATGGGATAGCTAGCTAGGTTAAGAATATACTCTATTTCTGTCTCGCTCCAACCCCAAATCTAGTGTTTTTGGAACGTTGTGTGCAATGTTCTAGGTTCGTTCGTGTGGACATCCAAATAGGTGTGTAGTACCCAAATCAAAACATGGAAGATCCGGTTCTCATTCTTGTTCTTATGGATTTACTATTCTTTAGTTAGTTCTTATATTTGTTTTTCCTCCATTATGTCTCGTTCTCCTACTATTAGTGTGAGTTCTGGTGAGGATGTTGATCGATTCGATTAAGGGGCGACCAGACATCCTATTTAGGATGATGAAGCAAAAAATGATAGCTTTATCAATCGTGGCGATCACTTTAAGAAAACATCGACTCTAAGTGATTCAAGTACTTAATATATTTAACATTTCAACTTTGTTAAATATTCATTACCTTTCCTATCATATCATTTTGAACTAGTATATGGAGACAAAAAAGGCGATGTTTGAAAAGAAAAAAGCCATCATGAACAAACCGTGATGGCACAACACTTTCTTAACTCAAAACTAATTGCAATTTTGATAGTTTGTGAGAGACAACGGCGTCGGCTCGATGCGAGAAGATAACTACCAAAAGATAAAGACTCGTCAACGAAAGTTTTCTAAATGGACAAACATACATGACTTTCTTGAGTCTTGGTCTCAAGAATCCATAGGTTTGGCGCCATCGTGAAAATCCTTGTTCGCACACGCATTCGCCAACCCAAAACTACATATAACGTTGATGGTCGGCTCGTCAATATCCATTACTGAATCGATAATGAGATAGCTAGCTAGGTTAAGAATATACTCTATTTGTCTCGCTCCAACCTCGAACCTAGTGTTTTTGGAACGTTGTGTGCAATGTTCGAGGTTCGTTCGTGTGGACATCCAAATAGGTGCGCAGTACCCAAATCAAAACATGGAAGATCTTGTTCTCATTCTTGTTCGATGGATTTACAATTCTTTAGTTAGTTCTTATATTTGTTTTTCCTCCATTATGTCTCGTTCTCCTACTATTAGTGTGAGTTACGGTGAGGATGTTGATCGATTCCATTAAGGGGCGACCGGACCATCCTATTTAGGATGATGAAGCAAAAAATGATAGCTTTATCAATCATGGCGATCTTTGAAGAAAACATCGACTCTAAAGCTGATTCAAGTACTTAATATATTTAACATTTCAACTTTGTTAAATATTCATTACCTTTCCTATCATATCATTTTGAACTAGTATATGAGACAAAAAAGGCGATGTTTGAAAAGAAAAAAGCCATCATGAACAAACCGTGATGGCACAACACTTTCTTAACTCAAAACTAATTGCAATTTTGATAGTTTGTGAGAGACACCGGCGTCAACTCTGATATTGTGAAGATAACTACCAAAAGATAAAGACTCGTCAACGAAAGTTTTCTAAATGGACAAACATACATGACTTTCTTGAGTCTTGGTCTCAAGAATCCATAGGTTTGGCGCCATCGTGAAAATCCTTGTTCGCACACTCAGCCACTGCAACCCAAAACTACATATAACGTTGATGGTCGGCTCGTCAATATCCATTCTGAATCGATAATGAGATAGCTAGCTAGGTTAAGAATATACTCTATTTCTGTCTCGCTCCAACCTCAAACCTAGTGTTTTTGGAACGTTGTGTGCAATGTTCGAGGTTCGTTCGTGTGGACATCCAAATAGGTCTGTAGTACCCAAATCAAAACATGGAAGATCCTGTTCTCATTCTTGTTCTGATGGATTTACTATTCTTTAGTTAGTTCTTATATTTGTTTTTCCTCCATTATGTCTGGTTCTCCTACTTATTAGTGTGTGTTACGGTGAGGATATTGATCGATTCCATTAAGAGGCGACCCGACATCCTATTTAGGATGATGAAGCAAAAAATGATAGCTTTATCAATCGTGGCGATGTGGAAAACATCGACTCTAAAAGTTGATTCAAGTACTTAATATATTTAATATTTCATCTTTGTTAAATATTCATTACACTTCCATATCATATCATTTTGAACTAGTATATGAGACAAAAACGGCGATGTTTGAAAAGAAAAAAGCCATCATGAACAAACGGTGATGGCACAACACTTTCTTAACTCAAAACTAATTGCGATTTTGATAGTTTGTGAGAGACATAAGACACGTGTCAACTCGATGCGAGAAGATAACTACCAAAAGATAAAGACTCGTCAACGAAAGTTTTCTAAATGGACAAACATACATGACTTTCTTGAGTCTTGGTGTCAAGAATCCATAGATTTGGCGCCATCGTGAAAATCCTTGGTCGCACACGCATGCGCCAACCCAAAACTACTTATAACTTTGATGGTCGGCTCGTCAATATCCATTACTGAATCGATAATGGGATAGCTAGCTAGGTTAAGAATATACTCTATTTTACGTCTCGCTCCAACCTCGAACCTAGTGTTTTTGGAACATTGTGTGCAATGTTCGAGGTTCGTTCGTGTGGACATTCAAATAGAGCATGTAGTACCCAAATCAAAACATGGAAGATCACACTGTTCTCATTCTTGTTCGATGGATTTACTATTCTTTAGTTAGTTCTTATATTTGTTTTTCCTCCATTATATCTGGTTCTCCTACTATTAGTGTGAGTTCTTGTGAGGATATTGATCGATTCCATTAAGAGGCGACACGACATCCTAGTTAGGATGATAAAGCAAAAAATGATAGCTTTATCAATCATGGCGATGTTGAAGAAAACATCGACTACAAAGGGTTCACGATTCAAGTACATAATATATTTAACATTTCAACTTTGTTAAATATTCATTACGTTCCATATCGTATAATTTTGAACTAGTATATGAGACAAAAAAGGCGATGTTTGAAAAGAAAAAAAGCCAACATGAGCAAACGGTGATGGCACAACACTTTCTTAACTAAAAACTAATTGCAATTTTGATAGTTTGTGAGAGACACAGACACGGCGTCAACTATGATGCGGGAAGATAACTACCAAAAGATAAAGACTCGCCAACGAAAGTTTTCTAAACGGACAAACATACATGACTTTCTTGAGTCTTGGTCTAAAGAATCCATAGGTTTGGCGCCATCTTGAAAATCCTTGGTCGCACACTACCTTCTACAACCCAAAACTACTTATAACTTTGATGCGCAGTTCGTCAATATCAATTCTGAATCGATAATGGGATAGCTTGCTAGGTTAAGAATATACTCTATTTTGTCTCGCTTCAACCTCGAACCTAGTGTTTTTGGAACGTTGTGTGCAATGTTCGAGGTTCGTTCGTGTGGACATCCAAATAGGTTCGTAGTACCCAAATCAAAACATGGAAGATCTGATTCTCATTCTTGTTGGGATGGATTTACTATTCTTTAGTTAGTTCTTATGTTTGTTTTTCCTCCATTATGTCTCGTTCTCCTATTATTAGTGTGAGTTCTTGTGAGGATATTGATCGATTCCATTAAGGGGCGACCGAACATCCTATTTAGGATGATGAAGCAAAAAATGATAGCTTTATCAATCATGGCGATCTTGAAGAAAACATCGACTCCAAAGGCGATTCAAGTACTTAATATATTTAACATTTCAACTTTGTTAAATATTCATTACCTTTCATATCATATCATTTTGAACTAGTATATGAGACAAAAAAGGCGATGTTTGAAAAGAAAAAAAGCCATGATGAACAAGCCGTGATGGCACAACACTTTCTTAACTCAAAACTAATTGCAATTTTGATAGTTTGTGAGAGACAGCGTCGAGCTCGATGCGAGAAGATAACTACCAAAGATAAAGACTCGTCAACGAAAGTTTTCTAAACGGACAAACATACATGACTTTCTTGATTCTTGGTCTCAAGAATCCATAGGTTTGGCGCCATCGTGAAAATCCTTGGTCACACACGCGCTTCTCCAACCCAAAACTACTTATAACTTTGATGGTCGGCTCGTCAATATCCATTCGAATCGATAATGGGATAGCTAGCTAGGTTAAGAATATACTCTTTTACATCTCGCTCCGACCTCAAACCTAGTGTTTTTGGAACGTTGTGTGCAATGTTCGAGGTTCGTTCGTGTGGACATCCAAATGGGTACGTAGTACCCCAAATCAAAACATGGAAGATCTTGTTCTCATTCTTGTTACGATGGATTTACTATTCTTTAGTTAGTTCTTATATTTGTTTTTCCTCCATTATGTACGGTTCTCCTACTTATTAGTGTGTGTTCCGGTGAGGATGTTGATCGATTCCATTAAGAGGCGACCCGACATCCTATTTAGGATGATGAAGCAAAAAATGATAGCTTTATCAATCATGGCGATTTGAAGAAAACATCGACTCTAAAAGGCGGATTCAAGTACTTAATATATTTAATATTTCATCTTTGTTAAATATTCATTACCTTCCATATCATATCATTTTAAACTAGTATATGAGACAAAAACGGCGATGTTTGAAAAGAAAAAAGCCATCATGAACAAACGGTGATGGCACAACACTTTCTTAACTCAAAACTAATTGCAATTTTGATAGTTTGTGAGAGACACCGGCGTCGGCTCGATACTGAGAAGATAACTACCAAAAGATAAAGACTCGTCAACGAAAGTTTTCTAAATGGACAAACATACATGACTTTCTTGAGACTTGGTGTCAAGAATCCATAGGTTTGGCGCCATCGTGAAAATCTTTGGTCGCACAGTATACACCAACCCAAAACTACTTATAACTTTGATGGTCGGCTCGTCAATATCCATTCCGAATCGATAATGGGATAGCTAGCTAGGTTAAGAATATACTCTATTGTCTCGGCACAACCTCGGAACCTAGTGTTTTTGGAACATTGTGTGCAATGTTCGAGGTTCGTTCGTGTGGACATTCAAATAGGTCCGTAGTACCCAAATCAAAACATGGAAGATCTGTTCTCATTCTTGTTCGATGGATTTACTATTCTTTAGTTAGTTCTTATATTTGTTTTTCCTCCATTATATACGGTTCTCCTACTATTAGTGTGAGTTCTTGTGAGGATATTGATCGATTCCATTAAGAGGCGACCCGACATCCAGAGTTAGGATGATAAAGCAAAAAATGATAGCTTTATCAATCATGGCGATGTTGAAGAAAACATCGACTCTAAAGCTGATTCAAGTACATAATATATTTATCATTTCAACTTTGTTAAATATTCATTACCTTCCATATCGTATAATTTTGAACTAGTATATGAGACAAAAAAGGCGATGTTTGAAAAGAAAAAAGCCAACATGAACAAACGGTGATGGCACAACACTTTCTTAACTAAAAACTAATTGCAATTTTGATAGTTTGTGAGAGACACCGGCGTCAACTATGATCTTGGGACGATAACTACCGGAAGATAAATACTCGCCAACGAAAGTTTTCTAAACGGACAAACATACATGACTTTCTTGAGTCTTGGGGTAAAGAATCCATAGGTTTGGCGCCATCGTGAAAATCCTTGGTCGCACACTACCTTCTACAACCCAAAACTACTTATAACTTTGATGCTCAGTTCGTCAATATCAATTCTGAATCGATAATGGGATAGCTTGCTAGGTTAAGAATATACTCTATGTCTGTCTCGCTCCAACCTCGAACCTAGTGTTTTTCGAACGTTGTGTGCAATGTTCGAGGTTCGTTCGTGTGGACATCCAAATATGTCTGTAGTACGCAAATCAAAACATGGAAGATCCTGTTCTCATTCTTGTTCTGATGGATTTACTATTCTTTATTTAGTTCTTATAATTGTTTTTCCTCCATTATGTCTCGTTCTCCTACTATTAGTGTGAGTTCTGGTGAGGATGTTGATCGATTCCATTAAGGGGCGACCAGACATCCTATTTAGGATGATGAAGCAAAAAATGATAGCTTTATCAATCATGGCGATCTTGAAGAAAACATCGACTCTAAAGGCGATTCAAGTACTTAATATATTTAACATTTCAACTTTTTTAAATATTCATTACCTTTCCTATCATATCATTTTGAACTAGTATATGAGACAAAAAAGGCGATGTTTGAAAAGAAAAAAGCCATCATGAACAACCCGTGATGGCACAACACTTTCTTAACTCAAAACTAATTGCAATTTTGATAGTTTGTGAGAGACACCGGCGTCAACTCGATGCGAGAAGATAACTACCAAAAGATAAAGACTCGTCAACGAAAGTTTTCTAAATGGACAAACATACATGACTTTCTTGAGTCTTGGTCTCAAGAATCCATAGGTTTGGCGCCATCGTGAAAATCCTTGTTCGCACACGCACTACGCAACCCAAAACTACATATAACGTTGATGGTCGGCTCGTCGATATCCATTACGAATCGATAATGAGATAGCTAGCCAGGTTAAGAATATACTCTATTTTGTCTCGCTCCGACCTCGAACCTAGTGTTTTTGGAACGTTGTGTGCAATGTTCGAGGTTCGTTCGTGTGGACATCCAAATAGGTCTGTAGTACCCAAATCAAAACATGGAAGATCTTGTTCTCATTCTTGTTCGATGGATTTACTATTCTTTAGTTAGTTCTTATATTTGTTTTTCCTCCATTATGTACGGTTCTCCTACTATTAGTGTGTGTTCGGGTGAGGATGTTGATCGATTCCATTAAGAGGCGACCCGACATCCTATTTAGGATGATGAAGCAAAAAATGATAGCTTTATCAATCATGGCGATCTTGAAGAAAACATCGACTCTAAAAGTGATTCAAGTACTTAATATATTTAATATTTCATCTTTGTTAAATATTCATTACCTTCCATATCATATCATTTTGAACTAGTATATGAGACAAAAACGGCGATGTTTGAAAAGAAAAAAGCCATCATGAACAAACGGTGATGGCACAACACTTTCTTAACTCAAAACTAATTGCAATTTTGATAGTTTGTGAGAGACACCGGCGTCGACTCGATGCGAGAAGATAACTACCAAAAGATAAAGACTCGTCAACGAAAGTTTTCTAAATGGACCAACATACATGACTTTCTTGAGACTTGGTGTCAAGAATCCATAGATTTGGCGCCATCGTGAAAATCCTTGGTCGCACACGCATACGCCAACCCAAAACTACTTATAACTTTGATGGTCGGCTCGTCAATATCCATTACGAATCGATAATGGGATAGCTAGCTAGGTTAAGAATATACTCTTTTCGTCTCGCTACAACTTCGAACCTAGTGTTTTTGGAACATTGTGTGCAATGTTCGAGGTTCGTTCGTGTGGACATTCAAATAGGTCTGTAGTACCCAAATCAAAACTTGGAAGATCCTGTTCTCATTCTTGTTCTGATGGATTTACTATTCTTTAGTTAGTTCTTATATTTGTTTTTCCTCCATTATATCTGGTTCGCCTACTATTAGTGTGAGTTCTTGTGAGGATATTGATCGATTCCATTAAGAGGCGACCCGACATCCTAGTTAGGATGATAAAGCAAAAAATGATAGCTTTATCAATCATGGCGATGTTGAAGAAAACATCGACTCTAAAGCTAATTCAAGTACATAATATATTTAACATTTCAACTTTTTTAAATATTCATTACCTTCCATATCGTATAATTTTGAACTAGTATATGAGACAAAAAAGCCGATGTTTGAAAAGAAAAAAGCCAACATGAACAAACGGTGATGGCACAACACTTTCTTAACTCAAAACTAATTGCAATTTTGATAGTTTGTGAGAGACACCGGCGTCAACTCTGATACCGGGAAGATAACTACCAGAAGATAAAGACTCGCCAACGAAAGTTTTCTAAACGGACAAACATAAATGACTTTCTTGACTCTTGGGCTAAAGAATCCATAGGTTTGGCGCCATCGTAAAAATCCTTGGTCGCACACTACCTTCTACAACCCAAAACTACTTATAACTTTGATGCTCAGTTCGTCAATATCAATTCTGAATCGATAATGGGATAGCTTGCTAGGTTAAGAATATACTCTATTTCGTCTCGCTCCAACCTCGAACCTTGTGTTTTTGGAACGTTGTGTGCAATGTTCGAGGTTCGTTCGTGTGGACATCCAAATAGGTCTGTAGTACCCAAATCAAAACATGGAAGATCCTGTTCTCATTCTTGTTCTGATGGATTTACTATTCTTTAGTTAGTTCTTATATTTGTTTTTCCTCCATTATGTCTCGTTCTCCTACTATTAGTGTGAGTTCTGGTGAGGATGTTGATCGATTCCATTAAGGGGCGACCAGACATCCTATTTAGGATGATGAAGCAAAAAATGATAGCTTTATCAATCATGGCGATGCTGAAGAAAACATCGACTCTAAAGCTGATTCAAGTACTTAATATATTTAACATTTCAACTTTGTTAAATATTCATTACCTTTCCTATCATATCATTTTGAACTAGTATATGAGACAAAAAAGGCGATGTTTGAAAAGAAAAAAGCCATCATGAACAAACCGTGATGGCACAACACTTTCTTAACTCAAAACTAATTGCAATTTTGATAGTTTGTGAGAGACACCGGCGTCAACTCTGATACTGCGAGAAGATAACTACCAAAAGATAAAGACTCGTCAACGAAAGTTTTCTAAATGGACAAACATACATGACTTTCTTGAGTCTTGGTCTCAAGAATCCATAGGTTTGGCGCCATCGTGAAAATCCTTGTTCGCACACGCATACCTGCAACCCAAAACTACATATAACGTTGATGGTCGGCTCGTCAATATCCATTCGAATCGATAATGAGATAGCTAGCTAGGTTAAGAATATACTCTATTTCTGTCTCGCTCCAACCTCAAACCTAGTGTTTTTGGAACGTTGTGTGCAATGTTCGAGGTTCGTTCGTGTGGACATCCAAATAGGTCTGTAGTACCCAAATCAAAACATGGAAGATCTGTTCTCATTCTTGTTCGATGGATTTACTATTCTTTAGTTAGTTCTTATATTTGTTTTTCCTCCGTTATGTCTCGTTCTCCTACTATTAGTGTGAGTTACGGTGAGGATGTTGATCGATTCCATTAAGAGGCGACCGGACATCCTATTTAGGATGATGAAGCAAAAAATGATAGCTTTATCAATCATGGCGATCTTGAAGAAAACATCGACTCTAAAGCCGATTCAAGTACTTAATATATTTAACATTTCAACTTTGTTAAATATTCATTACCTTTCATATCATATCATTTTGAACTAGTATATGAGACAAAAAAGGCGATGTTTGAAAAGAAAAAAGCCATCATGAACAAACCGTGATGGCACAACACTTTCTTAACTCAAAACTAATTGCAATTTTGATAGTTTGTGAGAGACACCGGCGTCAACTACGATGCGAGAAGATAACTACCAAAAGATAAAGACTCGTCAACGAAAGTTTTCTAAATGGACAAACATACATGACTTTCTTGAGTCTTGGTCTCAAGAATCCATAGGTTTGGCGCCATCGTGAAAATCCTTGTTCGCACACGCATTACGCAACCCAAAACTACATATAACGTTGATGGTCGGCTCGTCGATATCCATTCGAATCGATAATGAGATAGCTAGCTAGGTTAAGAATATACTCTATTTACGTCTCGCTCCAACCTCGAACCTAGTGTTTTTGGAACGTTGTGTGCAATGTTCGAGGTTCGTTCGTGTGGACATACAAATAGGTCCGTAGTACCCAAATCAAAACATGGAAGATCTGTTCTCATTCTTGTTACGATGGATTTCCTATTCTTTAGTTAGTTCTTATATTTGTTTTTCCTCCAGTATGTCTCGTTCTCCTACTATTAGTGTGAGTTCTGGTGAGGATGTTGATCGATTCCATTAAGGGGCGACCAGACATCCTATTTAGGATGATGAAGCAAAAAATGATAGCTTTATCAATCATGGCGATGTTGAATAAAACATCGACTCTAAAGCTGATTCAAGTACTTAATATATTTAACATTTCAACTTTGTTAAATATTCATTACCTTCCATATCATATCATTTTGAACTAGTATAAGAGACAAAAAGGCGATGTTTGAACAGAAAAAAGCCATCATGAACAAACGGTGATAGCACAACAGTTTCTTAACTCAAAACTAATTGCAATTTTGATAGTTTGTGAGAGACACCGGCGTCAACTACGATGCGAGAAGATAACTACCAAAAGATAAAGACTCGTCAACGAAAGTTTTCTAAATGGACAAACATACATGACTTTCTTGAGTCTTGGTCTCAAGAATCCATAGGTTTGGCGCCATCGTGAAAATCCTTGGTCGCACACTGCCTTCTACAACCCAAAACTACATATAACGTTGATGGTCAGCTCGTCAATATCCATTCTGAATCGATAATGGGATAGCTAGCTAGGTTAAGAATATACTCTATTTCTGTCTCGCTCCAACCTCGAACCTAGTGTTTTTGGAACGTTGTGTGCAATGTTCGAGGTTCGTTCGTGTGGACATCCAAATAGGTCTGTAGTACCCAAATCAAAACATGGAAGATCCTGTTCTCATTCTTGTTCTGATGGATTTACTATTCTTTAGTTAGTTCTTATATTTGTTTTTCCTCCATTATGTCTGGTTCTCCTACTATTAGTGTGTGTTCTGGTGAGGATGTTGATCGATTCCATTAAGAGGCGACCCGACATCCTATTTAGGATGATGAAGCAAAAAATGATAGCTTTATCAATCATGGCGATGCTGAAGAAAACATCGACTCTAAAGCTGATTCAAGTACTTAATATATTTAATATTTCATCTTTGTTAAATATTCATTACCTTCCATATCATATCATTTTGAACTAGTATATGAGACAAAAACGGCGATGTTTGAAAAGAAAAAAGCCATCATGAACAAACGGTGATGGCACAACACTTTCTTAACTCAAAACTAATTGCAATTTTGATAGTTTGTGAGAGACACCGGCGTCAACTCGATGCGAGAAGATAACTACCAAAAGATAAAGACTCGTCAACGAAAGTTTTCTAAATGGACAAACATACATGACTTTCTTGAGACTTGGTGTCAAGAATCCATAGGTTTGGCGCCATCGTGAAAATCCTTGGTCGCACACTGCCTTCTGCAACCCAAAACTACTTATAACTTTGATGGTCAGCTCGTCAATATCCATTACGAATCGATAATGGGATAGCTAGCTAGGTTAAGAATATACTCTATTTCTGTCTCGCTACAACCTCGAACCTAGTGTTTTTGGAACATTGTGTGCAATGTTCGAGGTTCGTTCGTGTGGACATTCAAATAGGTACGTAGTACCCAAATCAAAACATGGAAGATCTTGTTCTCATTCTTGTTCGATGGATTTACTATTCTTTAGTTAGTTCTTATATTTGTTTTTCCTCCATTATATCTTGTTCTCCTACTATTAGTGTGAGTTCTTGTGAGGATATTGATCGATTCCATTAAGAGGCGACCCGACATCCTAGTTAGGATGATAAAGCAAAAAATGATAGCTTTATCAATCATGGCGATGCTGAAGAAAACATCGACTCTAAAGCTGATTCAAGTACATAATATATTTAACATTTCAACTTTGTTAAATATTCATTACCTTCCATATCGTATAATTTTGAACTAGTATGTGAGACAAAAAAGGCGATGTTTGAAAAGAAAAAAGCCAACATGAACAAACGGTGATGGCACAACACTTTCTTAACTAAAAACTAATTGCAATTTTGATAGTTTGTGAGAGACACCGGCGTCAACTATGATACTGGGAAGATAACTACCAGAAGATAAAGACTCGCCAACGAAAGTTTTCTAAACGGACAAACATACATGACTTTCTTGAGTCTTGGTCTAAAGAATCCATAGGTTTGGCGCCATCGTGAAAATCCTTGGTCGCACACTACCTTCTACAACCCAAAACTACTTATAACTTTGATGCTCAGTTCAGCAATATCAATTCTGAATCGATAATGGGATAGCTTGCTAGGTTAAGAATATACTCTATTTCTGTCTCGCTCCAACCTCGAACCTTGTGTTTTTGGAACGTTGTGTGCAATGTTCGAGGTTCGTTCGTGTGGACATCCAAATAGGTCTGTAGTACCCAAATCAAAACATGGAAGATCCTGTTCTCATTCTTGTTCTGATGGATTTACTATTCTTTAGTTAGTTCTTATATTTGTTTTTCCTCCATTATGTCTGGTTCTCCTACTATTAGTGTGAGTTCTTGTGAGGATATTGATCGATTCCATTAAGAGGCGACCCGACATCCTAGTTAGGATGATAAAGCAAAAAATGATAGCTTTATCAATCATGGCGATCTTTGAAGAAAACATCGACTCTAAAGGCGATTCAAGTACATAATATATTTAACATTTCAACTTTGTTAAATATTCATTACCTTCCATATCATATAATTTTGAACTAGTATATAAGACAAAAAAGGCGATGTTTGAAAAGAAAAAAGCCACCATGAACAAACGGTGATGGCACAACACTTTCTTAACTCAAAACTAATTGCAATTTTGATAGTTTGTGAGAGACACCGGCATCAACTCTGATACTGAGAAGATAACTACCAAAAGATAAAGACTCGTCAACGAAAGTTTTCTAAATGGACAAACATACATGACTTTCTTGAGACTTGGTGTCAAGAATCCATAGGTTTGGCGCCATCGTGAAAATCCTTGGTCGCACACTGCCTTCTCAACAACCCAAAACTACTTATAACTTTGATGGTCGGCTCGTCAATATCCATTACGAATCGATAATGGGATAGCTAGCTAGGTTAAGAATATACTCTATTTCTGTCTCGCTACAACCTCGAACCTAGTGTTTTTGGAACATTGTGTGCAATGTTCGAGGTTCGTTCGTGTGGACATTCAAATAGGTCTGTAGTACCCAAATCAAAACATGGAAGATCCTGTTCTCATTCTTGTTCTGATGGATTTACTATTCTTTAGTTAGTTCTTATATTTGTTTTTCCTCCATTATATCTTGTTCTCCTACTATTAGTGTGAGTTCTTGTGAGGATATTGATCGATTCCATTAAGAGGCGACCCGACATCCTAGTTAGGATGATAAAGCAAAAAATGATAGCTTTATCAATCATGGCGATGCTGAAGAAAACATCGACTCTAAAGCTGATTCAAGTACATAATATATTTAACATTTCAACTTTGTTAAATATTCATTACCTTCCATATCGTATAATTTTGAACTAGTATATGAGACAAAAAAGGCGATGTTTGAAAAGAAAAAAGCCAACATGAACAAACGGTGATGGCACAACACTTTCTTAACTCAAAACTAATTGCAATTTTGATAGTTTGTGAGAGACACCGGCGTCAACTATGATGCGGGAAGATAACTACCAGAAGATGAAGACTCGCCAACGAAAGTTTTCTAAACGGACAAACATACATGACTTTCTTGAGTCTTGGTCTCAAGAATCCATAGGTTTGGCGCCATCGTGAAAATCCTTGGTCGCACACTACCTTCTACAACCCAAAACTACTTATAACTTTGATGGTCGGTTCGTCAATATCCATTCGAATCGATAATGGGATAGCTTGCTAGGTTAAGAATATACTCTATTTACTCGTCTCGCTCCAACCTCGAACCTAGTGTTTTTGGAACGTTGTGTGCAATGTTCGAGGTTCGTTCGTGTGGACATCCAAATAGGTCTCGTAGTACCCAAATCAAAACATGGAAGATCCTGTTCTCATTCTTGTTACGATGGATTTACTATTCTTTAGTTAGTTCTTATATTTGTTTTTCCTCCATTATGTCTCGTTCTCCTACTATTAGTGTGAGTTCTTGTGAGGATATTGATCGATTCCATTAAGAGGCGACCCGACATCCTATTTAGGATGATGAAGCAAAAAATGATAGCTTTATCAATCATGGCGATCTTTGAAGAAAACATCGACTCTAAAGGCGATTCAAGTACTTAATATATTTAACATTTCAACTTTGTTAAATATTCATTACCTTCCATATCATATCATTTTGAACTAGTATATGAGACAAAAAAGGCGATGTTTGAAAAGAAAAAAGCCATCATGAACAAACGGTGATGGCACAACACTTTCTTAACTCAAAACTAATTGCAATTTTGATAGTTTGTGAGAGACACCGGCGTCAACTAGATCTGCGAGAAGATAACTACCAAAAGATAAAGACTCGTCAACGAAAGTTTTCTAAATGGACAAACATACATGACTTTCTTGAGTCTTGGTTTCAAGAATCCATAGGTTTGGCGCCATCGTGAAAATCCTTGGTCGCACACTGCCTTCTGCAACCCAAAACTACTTATAACGTTGATGGTCAGCTCGTCAATATCCATTCTGAATCGATAATGGGATAGCTAGCTAGGTTAAGAATATACTCTATTTCGTCTCGCTCCAACCTCGAACCTAGTGTTTTTGGAACGTTGTGTGCAATGTTCGAGGTTCGTTCGTGTGGACATCCAAATAGGTCTGTAGTACCCAAATCAAAACATGGAAGATCTGTTCTCATTCTTGTTCGATGGATTTACTATTCTTTAGTTAGTTCTTATATTTGTTTTTCCTCCATTATGTCTGTTCTCCTACTATTAGTGTGAGTTCTGGTGAGGATATTGATCGATTCCATTAAGAGGCGACCCGACATCCTAGTTAGGATGATGAAGCAAAAAATGATAGCTTTATCAATCATGGCGATGTTGAAGAAAACATCGACTCTAAAGTGATTCAAGTACTTAATATATTTAACATTTCAACTTTGTTAAATATTCATTACCTTCCATATCATATCATTTTGAACTAGTATATGAGACAAAAAAGGCGATGTTTGAAAAGAAAAAAGCCATCATGAACAAACGGTGATGGCACAACACTTTCTTAACTCAAAACTAATTGCAATTTTGATAGTTTGTGAGAGACACCGGCGTCAACTCGATGCGAGAAGATAACTACCAAAAGATAAAGACTCGTCAACGAAAGTTTTCTAAACGGACAAACATACATGACTTTCTTGAGTCTTGGTCTCAAGAATCCATAGGTTTGGCGCCATCGTGAAAATCCTTGGTCGCACACTTGCCTTCTACAACCCAAAACTACTTATAACTTTGATGGTCGGCTCGTCAATATCCATTACGAATCGATAATGGGATAGCTAGCTAGGTTAAGAATATACTCTATTTACGTCTCGCTCCAACCTCGAACCTAGTGTTTTTGGAACGTTGTGTGCAATGTTCGAGGTTCGTTCGTGTGGACATCCAAATAGGTCTGTAGTACCCAAATCAAAACATGGAAGATCTTGTTCTCATTCTTGTTCTGATGGATTTACTATTCTTTAGTTAGTTCTTATATTTGTTTTTCCTCCATTATGTCTGGTTCTCCTACTATTAGTGTGAGTTCTTGTGAGGATATTGATCGATTCCATTAAGAGGCGACCCGACATCCTAGTTAGGATGATGAAGCAAAAAATGATAGCTTTATCAATCATGGCGATGTTGAAGAAAACATCGACTCTAAAGCTGATTCAAGTACTTAATATATTTAACATTTCAACTTTGTTAAATATTCATTACCTTCCATATCATATCATTTTGAACTAGTATATGAGACAAAAAAGGCGATGTTTGAAAAGAAAAAAGCCATCATGAACAAACGGTGATGGCACAACACTTTCTTAACTCAAAACTAATTGCAATTTTGATAGTTTGTGAGAGACACCGGCGTCAACTCTGATACTGAGAAGATAACTACCAAAAGATAAAGACTCGTCAACGAAAGTTTTCTAAACGGACAAACATACATGACTTTCTTGAGTCTTGGTCTCAAGAATCCATAGGTTTGGCGCCATCGTGAAAATCCTTGGTCGCACACTGCCTTCTACAACCCAAAACTACTTATAACTTTGATGGTCGGCTCGTCAATATCCATTCCGAATCGATAATGGGATAGCTAGCTAGGTTAAGAATATACTCTATTTGTCTCGCTCCAACCTCGAACCTAGTGTTTTTGGAACGTTGTGTGCAATGTTCGAGGTTCGTTCGTGTGGACATCCAAATAGGTCGTAGTACCCAAATCAAAACATGGAAGATCTCGTTCTCATTCTTGTTCGATGGATTTACTATTCTTTAGTTAGTTCTTATATTTGTTTTTCCTCCATTATGTCTGGTTCTCCTACTATTAGTGTGAGTTCTTGTGAGGATATTGATCGATTCCATTAAGAGGCGACCCGACATCCTAGTTAGGATGATGAAGCAAAAAATGATAGCTTTATCAATCATGGCGATGTTGAAGAAAACATCGACTCTAAAGCCGATTCAAGTACTTAATATATTTAACATTTCAACTTTGTTAAATATTCATTACCTTCCATATCATATCATTTTGAACTAGTATAAGAGACAAAAAGGCGATGTTTGAAAAGAAAAAAGCCATCATGAACAAACCGTGATGGCACAACACTTTCTTAACTCAAAACTAATTGCAATTTTGATAGTTTGTGAGAGACACTGGCGTCAACTCTGATACTGAGAAGATAACTACCAAAAGATAAAGACTCGTCAACGAAAGTTTTCTAAACGGACAAACATACATGACTTTCTTGAGTCTTGGTCTCAAGAATCCATAGGTTTGGCGCCATCGTGAAAATCCTTGGTCGCACACTGCCTTCTACAACCCAAAACTACTTATAACTTTGATGGTCGGCTCGTCAATATCCATTCCGAATCGATAATGGGATAGCTAGCTAGGTTAAGAATATACTCTATTTCCGTCTCGCTCCAACCTCGAACCTAGTGTTTTTGGAACGTTGTGTGCAATGTTCGAGGTTCGTTCGTGTGGACATCCAAATAGGTCCGTAGTACCCAAATCAAAACATGGAAGATCCTGTTCTCATTCTTGTTCGATGGATTTACTATTCTTTAGTTAGTTCTTATATTTGTTTTTCCTCCATTATGTCTGGTTCTCCTACTATTAGTGTGAGTTCCTGTGAGGATATTGATCGATTCCATTAAGAGGCGACCCGACATCCTAGTTAGGATGATGAAGCAAAAAATGATAGCTTTATCAATCATGGCGATGTTGAAGAAAACATCGACTCTAAAGGCGATTCAAGTACTTAATATATTTAACATTTCAACTTTGTTAAATATTCATTACCTTCCATATCATATCATTTTGAACTAGTATATGAGACAAAAAAGGCGATGTTTGAAAAGAAAAAAGCCATCATGAACAAACGGTGATGGCACAACACTTTCTTAACTCAAAACTAATTGCAATTTTGATAGTTTGTGAGAGACACACGGCGTCAACTCGATGCCGAGAAGATAACTACCAAAAGATAAAGACTCGTCAACGAAAGTTTTCTAAACGGACAAACATACATGACTTTCTTGAGTCTTGGTCTCAAGAATCCATAGGTTTGGCGCCATCGTGAAAATCCTTGGTCGCACACCGCCTTCTCCAACCCAAAACTACTTATAACTTTGATGGTCGGCTCGTCAATATCCATTCGGAATCGATAATGGGATAGCTAGCTAGGTTAAGAATATACTCTATTTCCGTCTCGCTCCAACCTCGAACCTAGTGTTTTTGGAACGTTGTGTGCAATGTTCGAGGTTCGTTCGTGTGGACATCCAAATAGGTCCGTAGTACCCAAATCAAAACATGGAAGATCTCGTTCTCATTCTTGTTCGATGGATTTACTATTCTTTAGTTAGTTCTTATATTTGTTTTTCCTCCATTATGTCTGGTTCTCCTACTATTAGTGTGAGTTCCTGTGAGGATATTGATCGATTCCATTAAGAGGCGACCCGACATCCTAGTTAGGATGATGAAGCAAAAAATGATAGCTTTATCAATCATGGCGATGTTGAAGAAAACATCGACTCTAAAGTCGATTCAAGTACTTAATATATTTAACATTTCAACTTTGTTAAATATTCATTACCTTCCATATCATATAATTTTGAACTAGTATATGAGACAAAAAAGGCGATGTTTGAAAAGAAAAAAGCCATCATGAACAAACGGTGATGGCACAACACTTTCTTAACTCAAAACTAATTGCAATTTTGATAGTTTGTGAGAGACACCGGCGTCAACTCTGATACTGAGAAGATAACTACCAAAAGATAAAGACTCGTGAACGAAAGTTTTCTAAACAGACAAACATACATGACTTTCTTGAGTCTTGGTCTCAAGAATCCATAGGTTTGGCGCCATCGTGAAAATCCTTGGTCGCACACTGCCTTCTCCAACCCAAAACTACTTATAACTTTGATGGTCAGCTCGTCAATATCCATTCTTAATCGATAATGGGATAGCTAGCTAGGTTAAGAATATACTCTATTTCTGTCTCGCTCCAACCTCGAACCTAGTGTTTTTGGAACGTTGTGTGCAATGTTCGAGGTTCGTTCGTGTGGACATCCAAATAGGTCTGTAGTACCCAAATCAAAACATGGAAGATCCTGTTCTCATTCTTGTTCTGATGGATTTACTATTCTTTAGTTAGTTCTTATATTTGTTTTTCCTCCATTATGTCTGGTTCTCCTACTATTAGTGTGAGTTCTGGTGAGGATATTGATCGATTCCATTAAGAGGCGACCCGACATCCTAGTTAGGATGATGAAGCAAAAAATGATAGCTTTATCAATCATGGCGATGCTGAAGAAAACATCGACTCTAAAGCTGATTCAAGTACTTAATATATTTAACATTTCAACTTTGTTAAATATTCATTACCTTCCATATCATATCATTTTGAACTAGTATATGAGACAAAAAAGGCGATGTTTGAAAAGAAAAAAGCCATCATGAACAAACGGTGATGGCACAACCCTTTCTTAACTCAAAACTAATTGCAATTTTGATAGTTTGTGAGAGACACACCGGCGTCAACTCGATACCGAGAAGATAACTACCAAAAGATAAAGACTCGTCAACGAAAGTTTTCTAAATGGACAAACATACATGACTTTCTTGAGTCTTGGTCTCAAGAATCCATAGGTTTGGCGCCATCGTGAAAATCCTTGGTCGCACACTCGCCTTCTCCAACCCAAAACTACTTATAACTTTGATGGTCGGCTCGTCAATATCCATTCCGAATCGATAATGGGATAGCTAGCTAGGTTAAGAATATACTCTATTTCCGTCTCGCTCCAACCTCGAACCTAGTGTTTTTGGAACGTTGTGTGCAATGTTCGAGGTTCGTTCGTGTGGACATCCAAATAGGTCCGTAGTACCCAAATCAAAACATGGAAGATCCCGTTCTCATTCTTGTTCGATGGATTTACTATTCTTTAGTTAGTTCTTATATTTGTTTTTCCTCCATTATGTCTGGTTCTCCTACTATTAGTGTGAGTTCTTGTGAGGATATTGATCGATTCCATTAAGAGGCGACCCGACATCCTAGTTAGGATGATGAAGCAAAAAATGATAGCTTTATCAATCATGGCGATGTTGAAGAAAACATCGACTCTAAAGCCGATTCAAGTACTTAATATATTTAACATTTCAACTTTGTTAAATATTCATTACCTTCCATATCATATCATTTTGAACTAGTATATGAGACAAAAAAGGCGATGTTTGAAAAGAAAAAAGCCATCATGAACAAACGGTGATGGCACAACCCTTTCTTAACTCAAAACTAATTGCAATTTTGATAGTTTGTGAGAGACACAAGACACCGGCGTCAACTCTGATACCGAGAAGATAACTACCAATAGATAAAGACTCGTGAACGAAAGTTTTCTAAACGGACAAACATACATGACTTTCTTGATTCTTGGTCTCAAGAATCCATAGGTTTGGCGCCATCGTGAAAATCCTTGGTCGCACACTGCCTTCTCCAACCCAAAACTACTTATAACTTTGATGGTCAGCTCGTCAATATCCATTCTTAATCGATAATGGGATAGCTAGCTAGGTTAAGAATATACTCTATTTCTGTCTCGCTCCAACCTCGAACCAAGTGTTTTTGGAACGTTGTGTGCAATGTTCGAGGTTCGTTCGTGTGGACATCCAAATAGGTCCGTAGTACCCAAATCAAAACATGGAAGATCTCGTTCTCATTCTTGTTCGATGGATTTACTATTCTTTAGTTAGTTCTTATATTTGTTTTTCCTCAATTATGTCTCGGTTCTCCTACTATTAGTGTGAGTTCTGGTGAGGATATTGATCGATTCCATTAAGAGGCGACCCGACATCCTAGTTAGGATGATGAAGCAAAAAATGATAGCTTTATCAATCATGGCGATGCCGAAGAAAACATCGACTCTAAAGCCGATTCAAGTACTTAATATATTTAACATTTCAACTTTGTTAAATATTCATTACCTTCCATATCATATCATTTTGAACTAGTATATGAGACAAAAAAGGCGATGTTTGAAAAGAAAAAAGCCATCATGAACAAACGGTGATGGCACAACCCTTTCTTAACTCAAAACTAATTGCAATTTTGATAGTTTGTGAGAGACAAGACCGGCGTCAACTCGATACCGAGAAGATAACTACCAAAAGATAAAGACTCGTGAACGAAAGTTTTCTAAACGGACAAACATACATGACTTTCTTGAGTCTTGGTCTCAAGAATCCATAGGTTTGGCGCCATCGTGAAAATCCTTGGTCGCACACGCCTTCTCCAACCCAAAACTACTTATAACTTTGATGGTCGGCTCGTCAATATCCATTCTTAATCGATAATGGGATAGCTAGCTAGGTTAAGAATATACTCTATTTCTGTCTCGCTCCAACCTCGAACCTAGTGTTTTTGGAACGTTGTGTGCAATGTTCGAGGTTCGTTCGTGTGGACATCCAAATAGGTCCGTAGTACCCAAATCAAAACATGGAAGATCCTTGTTCTCATTCTTGTTCGATGGATTTACTATTCTTTAGTTAGTTCTTATATTTGTTTTTCCTCCATTATGTCTCGGTTCTCCTACTATTAGTGTGAGTTCCGGTGAGGATATTGATCGATTCCATTAAGAGGCGACCCGACATCCTAGTTAGGATGATGAAGCAAAAAATGATAGCTTTATCAATCATGGCGATGCCGAAGAAAACATCGACTCTAAAGCCGATTCAAGTACTTAATATATTTAACATTTCAACTTTGTTAAATATTCATTACCTTCCATATCATATCATTTTGAACTAGTATATGAGACAAAAAAGGCGATGTTTGAAAAGAAAAAAGCCATCATGAACAAACGGTGATGGCACAACACTTTCTTAACTCAAAACTAATTGCAATTTTGATAGTTTGTGAGAGATACAAGACACCGGCGTCAACTCTATACCGAGAAGATAACTACCAAAAGATAAAGACTCGTGAACGAAAGTTTTCTAAACGGACAAACATACATGACTTTCTTGATTCTTGGTCTCAAGAATCCATAGGTTTGGCGCCATCGTGAAAATCCTTGGTCGCACACTGCCTTCTCCAACCCAAAACTACTTATAACTTTGATGGTCAGCTCGTCAATATCCATTCTTAATCGATAATGGGATAGCTAGCTAGGTTAAGAATATACTCTATTTCTGTCTCGCTCCAACCTCGAACCAAGTGTTTTTGGAACGTTGTGTGCAATGTTCGAGGTTCGTTCGTGTGGACATCCAAATAGGTCTGTAGTACCCAAATCAAAACATGGAAGATCCCGTTCTCATTCTTGTTCGATGGATTTACTATTCTTTAGTTAGTTCTTATATTTGTTTTTCCTCAATTATGTCCGGTTCTCCTATTATTAGTGTGAGTTCTTGTGAGGATATTGATCGATTCCATTAAGAGGCGACCCGAAATCCTAGTTAGGATGATGAAGCAAAAAATGATAGCTTTATCAATCATGGCGATGTTGAAGAAAACATCGACTCTAAAGCCGATTCAAGTACTTAATATATTTAACATTTCAACTTTGTTAAATATTCATTACCTTCCATATCATATCATTTTGAACTAGTATATGAGACAAAAAAGGCGATGTTTGAAAAGAAAAAAGCCATCATGAACAAACGGTGATGGCACAACACTTTCTTAACTCAAAACTAATTGCAATTTTGATAGTTTGTGAGAGACACAAGACACCGGCGTCAACTCGATACCGAGAAGATAACTACCAAAAGATAAAGACTCGTCAACGAAAGTTTTCTAAACGGACAAACATACATGACTTTCTTGAGTCTTGGTCTCAAGAATCCATAGGTTTGGCGCCATCGTGAAAATCCTTGGTCGCACACTGCCTTCTCCAACCCAAAACTACTTATAACTTTGATGGTCAGCTCGTCAATATCCATTCTGAATCGATAATGGGATAGCTAGCTAGGTTAAGAATATACTCTATTTCGTCTCGCTCCAACCTCGAACCTAGTGTTTTTGGAACGTTGTGTGCAATGTTCGAGGTTCGTTCGTGTGGACATCCAAATAGGTCCGTAGTACCCAAATCAAAACATGGAAGATCCCGTTCTCATTCTTGTTCGATGGATTTACTATTCTTTAGTTAGTTCTTATATTTGTTTTTCCTCCATTATGTCTCGGTTCTCCTACTATTAGTGTGAGTTCCGGTGAGGATATTGATCGATTCCATTAAGAGGCGACCCGACATCCTAGTTAGGATGATGAAGCAAAAAATGATAGCTTTATCAATCATGGCGATGCTTGAAGAAAACATCGACTCTAAAGCCGATTCAAGTACTTAATATATTTAACATTTCAACTTTGTTAAATATTCATTACCTTCCATATCATATCATTTTGAACTAGTATATGAGACAAAAAAGGCGATGTTTGAAAAGAAAAAAGCCATCATGAACAAACGGTGATGGCACAACACTTTCTTAACTCAAAACTAATTGCAATTTTGATAGTTTGTGAGAGACACAAGACGGCGTCAACTCGATACCGAGAAGATAACTACCAAAAGATAAAGACTCGTCAACGAAAGTTTTCTAAATGGACAAACATACATGACTTTCTTGAGTCTTGGTCTCAAGAATCCATAGGTTTGGCGCCATCGTGAAAATCCTTGGTCGCACACTCGCCTTCTCCAACCCAAAACTACTTATAACTTTGATGGTCAGCTCGTCAATATCCATTCTGAATCGATAATGGGATAGCTAGCTAGGTTAAGAATATACTCTATTTCTGTCTCGCTCCAACCTCGAACCTAGTGTTTTTGGAACGTTGTGTGCAATGTTCGAGGTTCGTTCGTGTGGACATCCAAATAGGTCCGTAGTACCCAAATCAAAACATGGAAGATCCCGTTCTCATTCTTGTTCGATGGATTTACTATTCTTTAGTTAGTTCTTATATTTGTTTTTCCTCCATTATGTCTCGGTTCTCCTACTATTAGTGTGAGTTCTTGTGAGGATATTGATCGATTCCATTAAGAGGCGACCCGACATCCTATTTAGGATGATGAAGCAAAAAATGATAGCTTTATCAATCATGGCGATGCCGAAGAAAACATCGACTCTAAAGCCGATTCAAGTACTTAATATATTTAACATTTCAACTTTGTTAAATATTCATTACCTTCCATATCATATCATTTTGAACTAGTATAAGAGACAAAAAGGCGATGTTTGAACAGAAAAAAGCCATCATGAACAAACGGTGATGGCACAACACTTTCTTAACTCAAAACTAATTGCAATTTTGATAGTTTGTGAGAGACACCGGCGTCAACTCTGATACTGAGAAGATAACTACCAAAAGATAAAGACTCGTCAACGAAAGTTTTCTAAATGGACAAACATACATGACTTTCTTGAGTCTTGGTCTCAAGAATCCATAGGTTTGGCGCCATCGTGAAAATCCTTGTTCGCACACTGCCTTCTGCAACCCAAAACTACTTATAACTTTGATGGTCAGCTCGTCAATATCCATTCTGAATCGATAATGGGATAGCTAGCTAGGTTAAGAATATACTCTATTTCTGTCTCGCTCCAACCTCGAACCTAGTGTTTTTGGAACGTTGTGTGCAATGTTCGAGGTTCGTTCGTGTGGACATCCAAATAGGTCCGTAGTACCCAAATCAAAACATGGAAGATCCCGTTCTCATTCTTGTTCGATGGATTTACTATTCTTTAGTTAGTTCTTATATTTGTTTTTCCTCCATTATGTCTCGGTTCTCCTACTATTAGTGTGTGTTCTGGTGAGGATGTTGATCGATTCCATTAAGAGGCGACCCGACATCCTATTTAGGATGATGAAGCAAAAAATGATAGCTTTATCAATCATGGCGATGCTGAAGAAAACATCGACTCTAAAGCTGATTCAAGTACTTAATATATTTAACATTTCAACTTTGTTAAATATTCATTACCTTCCCTATCATATCATTTTGAACTAGTATATGAGACAAAAAAGGCGATGTTTGAAAAGAAAAAAGCCATCATGAACAAACCGTGATGGCACAACACTTTCTTAACTCAAAACTAATTGCAATTTTGATAGTTTGTGAGAGACACCGGCGTCAACTCTGATACTGAGAAGATAACTACCAAAAGATAAAGACTCGTCAACGAAAGTTTTCTAAATGGACAAACATACATGACTTTCTTGAGTCTTGGTCTCAAGAATCCATAGGTTTGGCGCCATCGTGAAAATCCTTGTTCGCACACTGCCTTCTGCAACCCAAAACTACATATAACGTTGATGGTCAGCTCGTCAATATCCATTCTGAATCGATAATGAGATAGCTAGCTAGGTTAAGAATATACTCTATTTCTGTCTCGCTCCAACCTCAAACCTAGTGTTTTTGGAACGTTGTGTGCAATGTTCGAGGTTCGTTCGTGTGGACATCCAAATAGGTCCGTAGTACCCAAATCAAAACATGGAAGATCCCGTTCTCATTCTTGTTCCGATGGATTTACTATTCTTTAGTTAGTTCTTATATTTGTTTTTCCTCCATTATGTCTGGTTCTCCTACTATTAGTGTGTGTTCTGGTGAGGATGTTGATCGATTCCATTAAGAGGCGACCCGACATCCTATTTAGGATGATGAAGCAAAAAATGATAGCTTTATCAATCATGGCGATGCTGAAGAAAACATCGACTCTAAAGCTGATTCAAGTACTTAATATATTTAATATTTCATCTTTGTTAAATATTCATTACCTTCCATATCATATCATTTTGAACTAGTATATGAGACAAAAACGGCGATGTTTGAAAAGAAAAAAGCCATCATGAACAAACGGTGATGGCACAACACTTTCTTAACTCAAAACTAATTGCAATTTTGATAGTTTGTGAGAGACACCGGCGTCAACTCTGATACTGAGAAGATAACTACCAAAAGATAAAGACTCGTCAACGAAAGTTTTCTAAATGGACAAACATACATGACTTTCTTGAGACTTGGTGTCAAGAATCCATAGATTTGGCGCCATCGTGAAAATCCTTGGTCGCACACTGCCTTCTGCAACCCAAAACTACTTATAACTTTGATGGTCAGCTCGTCAATATCCATTCTGAATCGATAATGGGATAGCTAGCTAGGTTAAGAATATACTCTATTTCTGTCTCGCTACAACCTCGAACCTAGTGTTTTTGGAACATTGTGTGCAATGTTCGAGGTTCGTTCGTGTGGACATTCAAATAGGTCTGTAGTACCCAAATCAAAACATGGAAGATCCTGTTCTCATTCTTGTTCTGATGGATTTACTATTCTTTAGTTAGTTCTTATATTTGTTTTTCCTCCATTATATCTGGTTCTCCTACTATTAGTGTGAGTTCTTGTGAGGATATTGATCGATTCCATTAAGAGGCGACCCGACATCCTAGTTAGGATGATAAAGCAAAAAATGATAGCTTTATCAATCATGGCGATGTTGAAGAAAACATCGACTCTAAAGCCGATTCAAGTACATAATATATTTAACATTTCAACTTTGTTAAATATTCATTACCTTCCATATCGTATAATTTTGAACTAGTATATGAGACAAAAAAGGCGATGTTTGAAAAGAAAAAAGCCAACATGAACAAACGGTGATGGCACAACACTTTCTTAACTCAAAACTAATTGCAATTTTGATAGTTTGTGAGAGACACCGGCGTCAACTATGATACCGGGAAGATAACTACCAAAAGATAAAGACTCGCCAACGAAAGTTTTCTAAACGGACAAACATACATGACTTTCTTGAGTCTTGGTCTAAAGAATCCATAGGTTTGGCGCCATCGTGAAAATCCTTGGTCGCACACTACCTTCTACAACCCAAAACTACTTATAACTTTGATGCTCAGTTCGTCAATATCAATTCTGAATCGATAATGGGATAGCTTGCTAGGTTAAGAATATACTCTATTTCTGTCTCGCTCCAACCTCGAACCTTGTGTTTTTGGAACGTTGTGTGCAATGTTCGAGGTTCGTTCGTGTGGACATCCAAATAGGTCCGTAGTACCCAAATCAAAACATGGAAGATCCCGTTCTCATTCTTGTTCCGATGGATTTACTATTCTTTAGTTAGTTCTTATATTTGTTTTTCCTCCATTATGTCTCGTTCTCCTACTATTAGTGTGAGTTCTTGTGAGGATATTGATCGATTCCATTAAGAGGCGACCCGACATCCTAGTTAGGATGATAAAGCAAAAAATGATAGCTTTATCAATCATGGCGATGCCGAAGAAAACATCGACTCTAAAGCTGATTCAAGTACATAATATATTTAACATTTCAACTTTGTTAAATATTCATTACCTTCCATATCGTATAATTTTGAACTAGTATATGAGACAAAAAAGGCGATGTTTGAAAAGAAAAAAGCCATCATGAACAAACGGTGATGGCACAACACTTTCTTAACTCAAAACTAATTGCAATTTTGATAGTTTGTGAGAGACACCGGCGTCAACTCTGATACTGAGAAGATAACTACCAAAAGATAAAGACTCGTCAACGAAAGTTTTCTAAATGGACAAACATACATGACTTTCTTGAGTCTTGGTCTCAAGAATCCATAGGTTTGGCGCCATCGTGAAAATCCTTGGTCGCACACTCGCCTTCTACAACCCAAAACTACTTATAACTTTGATGGTCGCCTCGTCAATATCCATTCCGAATCGATAATGGGATAGCTAGCTAGGTTAAGAATATACTCTATTTCTGTCTCGCTCCAACCTCGAACCTAGTGTTTTTGGAACGTTGTGTGCAATGTTCGAGGTTCGTTCGTGTGGACATCCAAATAGGTCCGTAGTACCCAAATCAAAACATGGAAGATCCTGTTCTCATTCTTGTTCTGATGGATTTACTATTCTTTAGTTAGTTCTTATATTTGTTTTTCCTCCATTATGTCTGGTTCTCCTACTATTAGTGTGAGTTCTTGTGAGGATATTGATCGATTCCATTAAGAGGCGACCCGACATCCTAGTTAGGATGATAAAGCAAAAAATGATAGCTTTATCAATCATGGCGATGCCGAAGAAAACATCGACTCTAAAGCTGATTCAAGTACATAATATATTTAACATTTCAACTTTGTTAAATATTCATTACCTTCCATATCGTATAATTTTGAACTAGTATATGAGACAAAAAAGGCGATGTTTGAAAAGAAAAAAGCCATCATGAACAAACGGTGATGGCACAACACTTTCTTAACTCAAAACTAATTGCAATTTTGATAGTTTGTGAGAGACACCGGCGTCAACTCTGATACTGAGAAGATAACTACCAAAAGATAAAGACTCGTCAACGAAAGTTTTCTAAATGGACAAACATACATGACTTTCTTGAGTCTTGGTCTCAAGAATCCATAGGTTTGGCGCCCTCGTGAAAATCCTTGGTCGCACACTGCCTTCTACAACCCAAAACTACTTATAACTTTGATGGTCAGCTCGTCAATATCCATTCTGAATCGATAATGGGATAGCTAGCTAGGTTAAGAATATACTCTATTTCTGTCTCGCTACAACCTCGAACCTAGTGTTTTTGGAACATTGTGTGCAATGTTCGAGGTTCGTTCGTGTGGACATCCAAATAGGTCTGTAGTACCCAAATCAAAACATGGAAGATCCTGTTCTCATTCTTGTTCTGATGGATTTACTATTCTTTAGTTAGTTCTTATATTTGTTTTTCCTCCATTATATCTGGTTCTCCTACTATTAGTGTGAGTTCTTGTGAGGATATTGATCGATTCCATTAAGAGGCGACCCGACATCCTAGTTAGGATGATAAAGCAAAAAATGATAGCTTTATCAATCATGGCGATGTTGAAGAAAACATCGACTCTAAAGCCGATTCAAGTACATAATATATTTAACATTTCAACTTTGTTAAATATTCATTACCTTCCATATCGTATAATTTTGAACTAGTATATGAGACAAAAAAGGCGATGTTTGAAAAGAAAAAAGCCAACATGAACAAACGGTGATGGCACAACACTTTCTTAACTCAAAACTAATTGCAATTTTGATAGTTTGTGAGAGACACCGGCGTCAACTATGATACCGAGAAGATAACTACCAAAAGATAAAGACTCGTCAACGAAAGTTTTCTAAACGGACAAACATACATGACTTTCTTGAGTCTTGGTCTCAAGAATCCATAGGTTTGGCGCCATCGTGAAAATCCTTGGTCGCACACTACCTTCTACAACCCAAAACTACTTATAACTTTGATGCTCAGTTCAGCAATATCAATTCTGAATCGATAATGGGATAGCTTGCTAGGTTAAGAATATACTCTATTTCTCTCTCGCTCCAACCTCGAACCTTGTGTTTTTGGAACGTTGTGTGCAATGTTCGAGGTTCGTTCGTGTGGACATCCAAATAGGTCTGTAGTACCCAAATCAAAACATGGAAGATCCCGTTCTCATTCTTGTTCGATGGATTTACTATTCTTTAGTTAGTTCTTATATTTGTTTTTCCTCCATTATGTCTGGTTCTCCTACTATTAGTGTGAGTTCTTGTGAGGATATTGATCGATTCCATTAAGAGGCGACCCGACATCCTAGTTAGGATGATAAAGCAAAAAATGATAGCTTTATCAATCATGGCGATGCCGAAGAAAACATCGACTCTAAAGCTGATTCAAGTACATAATATATTTAACATTTCAACTTTGTTAAATATTCATTACCTTCCATATCGTATAATTTTGAACTAGTATATGAGACAAAAAAGGCGATGTTTGAAAAGAAAAAAGCCATCATGAACAAACGGTGATGGCACAACACTTTCTTAACTCAAAACTAATTGCAATTTTGATAGTTTGTGAGAGACACCGGCGTCAACTCGATACCGAGAAGATAACTACCAAAAGATAAAGACTCGTCAACGAAAGTTTTCTAAACGGACAAACATACATGACTTTCTTGAGTCTTGGTCTCAAGAATCCATAGGTTTGGCGCCATCGTGAAAATCCTTGGTCGCACACTCGCCTTCTACAACCCAAAACTACTTATAACTTTGATGCTCGGTTCGTCAATATCAATTCGAATCGATAATGGGATAGCTTGCTATGTTAAGAATATACTCTATTTCTGTCTCGCTCCAACCTCGAACCTTGTGTTTTTGGAACGTTGTGTGCAATGTTCGAGGTTCGTTCGTGTGGACATCCAAATAGGTTTGTTGTACCCAAATCAAAACATGGAAGATCCTGTTCTCATTCTTGTTCTGATGGATTTACTATTATTTAGTTAGTTCTTATATTTGTTTTTCCTCCATTATGTCTGGTTCTCCTACTATTAGTGTGAGTTCTTGTGAGGATATTGATCGATTCCATTAAGAGGCGACCCGACATCCTAGTTAGGATGATAAAGCAAAAAATGATAGCTTTATCAATCATGGCGATGCCGAAGAAAACATCGACTCTAAAGCTGATTCAAGTACATAATATATTTAACATTTCAACTTTGTTAAATATTCATTACCTTCCATATCGTATAATTTTGAACTAGTATATGAGACAAAAAAGGCGATGTTTGAAAAGAAAAAAGCCATCATGAACAAACGGTGATGGCACAACACTTTCTTAACTCAAAACTAATTGCAATTTTGATAGTTTGTGAGAGACACCGGCGTCAACTCGATACCGAGAAGATAACTACCAAAAGATAAAGACTCGTCAACGAAAGTTTTCTAAACGGACAAACATACATGACTTTCTTGAGTCTTGGTCTCAAGAATCCATAGGTTTGGCGCCATCGTGAAAATCCTTGGTCGCACACTCGCCTTCTACAACCCAAAACTACTTATAACTTTGATGCTCGGCTCGTCAATATCAATTCGAATCGATAATGGGATAGCTTGCTATGTTAAGAATATACTCTATTTCTCGTCTCGCTCCAACCTCGAACCTTGTGTTTTTGGAACGTTGTGTGCAATGTTCGAGGTTCGTTCGTGTGGACATCCAAATAGGTCCGTAGTACCCAAATCAAAACATGGAAGATCCCGTTCTCATTCTTGTTCTGATGGATTTACTATTCTTTAGTTAGTTCTTATATTTGTTTTTCCTCCATTATGTCTGGTTCTCCTACTATTAGTGTGAGTTCTTGTGAGGATATTGATCGATTCCATTAAGAGGCGACCCGACATCCTAGTTAGGATGATAAAGCAAAAAATGATAGCTTTATCAATCATGGCGATGCCGAAGAAAACATCGACTCTAAAGCTGATTCAAGTACATAATATATTTAACATTTCAACTTTGTTAAATATTCATTACCTTCCATATCGTATAATTTTGAACTAGTATATGAGACAAAAAAGGCGATGTTTGAAAAGAAAAAAGCCATCATGAACAAACGGTGATGGCACAACACTTTCTTAACTCAAAACTAATTGCAATTTTGATAGTTTGTGAGAGACACCGGCGTCAACTCGATACCGAGAAGATAACTACCAAAAGATAAAGACTCGTCAACGAAAGTTTTCTAAACGGACAAACATACATGACTTTCTTGAGTCTTGGTCTCAAGAATCCATAGGTTTGGCGCCATCGTGAAAATCCTTGGTCGCACACTACCCTTCTACAACCCAAAACTACTTATAACTTTGATGCTCAGTTCGTCAATATCAATTCTGAATCGATAATGGGATAGCTTGCTATGTTAAGAATATACTCTATTTCTGTCTCGCTCCAACCTCGAACCTTGTGTTTTTGGAACGTTGTGTGCAATGTTCGAGGTTCGTTCGTGTGGACATCCAAATAGGTTTGTTGTACCCAAATCAAAACATGGAAGATCCCGTTCTCATTCTTGTTCGATGGATTTACTATTCTTTAGTTAGTTCTTATATTTGTTTTTCCTCCATTATGTCCGGTTCTCCTACTATTAGTGTGAGTTCTTGTGAGGATATTGATCGATTCCATTAAGAGGCGACCCGACATCCTAGTTAGGATGATAAAGCAAAAAATGATAGCTTTATCAATCATGGCGATGCTGAAGAAAACATCGACTCTAAAGCTGATTCAAGTACATAATATATTTAACATTTCAACTTTGTTAAATATTCATTACCTTCCATATCGTATAATTTTGAACTAGTATATGAGACAAAAAAGGCGATGTTTGAAAAGAAAAAAGCCATCATGAACAAACGGTGATGGCACAACACTTTCTTAACTCAAAACTAATTGCAATTTTGATAGTTTGTGAGAGACACCGGCGTCAACTCTATACCGAGAAGATAACTACCAAAAGATAAAGACTCGTCAACGAAAGTTTTCTAAACGGACAAACATACATGACTTTCTTGAGTCTTGGTCTCAAGAATCCATAGGTTTGGCGCCATCGTGAAAATCCTTGGTCGCACACTGCCTTCTACAACCCAAAACTACTTATAACTTTGATGCTCAGTTCGTCAATATCAATTCTGAATCGATAATGGGATAGCTTGCTATGTTAAGAATATACTCTATTTCTGTCTCGCTCCAACCTCGAACCTTGTGTTTTTGGAACGTTGTGTGCAATGTTCGAGGTTCGTTCGTGTGGACATCCAAATAGGTCTGTAGTACCCAAATCAAAACATGGAAGATCCCGTTCTCATTCTTGTTCGATGGATTTACTATTCTTTAGTTAGTTCTTATATTTGTTTTTCCTCCATTATGTCTGGTTCTCCTACTATTAGTGTGAGTTCTTGTGAGGATATTGATCGATTCCATTAAGAGGCGACCCGACATCCTAGTTAGGATGATAAAGCAAAAAATGATAGCTTTATCAATCATGGCGATGCTTGAATAAAACATCGACTCTAAAGCTGATTCAAGTACATAATATATTTAACATTTCAACTTTGTTAAATATTCATTACCTTCCATATCGTATAATTTTGAACTAGTATATGAGACAAAAAAGGCGATGTTTGAAAAGAAAAAAGCCATCATGAACAAACGGTGATGGCACAACACTTTCTTAACTCAAAACTAATTGCAATTTTGATAGTTTGTGAGAGACACCGGCGTCAACTATGATACCGAGAAGATAACTACCAAAAGATAAAGACTCGTCAACGAAAGTTTTCTAAACGGACAAACATACATGACTTTCTTGAGTCTTGGTCTCAAGAATCCATAGGTTTGGCGCCATCGTGAAAATCCTTGGTCGCACACTACCTTCTACAACCCAAAACTACTTATAACTTTGATGCTCAGTTCGTCAATATCAATTCTGAATCGATAATGGGATAGCTTGCTATGTTAAGAATATACTCTATTTCTGTCTCGCTCCAACCTCGAACCTTGTGTTTTTGGAACGTTGTGTGCAATGTTCGAGGTTCGTTCGTGTGGACATCCAAATAGGTCTGTAGTACCCAAATCAAAACATGGAAGATCCCGTTCTCATTCTTGTTCGATGGATTTACTATTCTTTAGTTAGTTCTTATATTTGTTTTTCCTCCATTATGTCCGGTTCTCCTACTATTAGTGTGAGTTCTTGTGAGGATATTGATCGATTCCATTAAGAGGCGACCCGACATCCTAGTTAGGATGATAAAGCAAAAAATGATAGCTTTATCAATCATGGCGATGCCGAAGAAAACATCGACTCTAAAGCTGATTCAAGTACATAATATATTTAACATTTCAACTTTGTTAAATATTCATTACCTTCCATATCGTATAATTTTGAACTAGTATATAAGACAAAAAAGGCGATGTTTGAAAAGAAAAAAGCCACCATGAACAAACGGTGATGGCACAACACTTTCTTAACTCAAAACTAATTGCAATTTTGATAGTTTGTGAGAGACACCGGCATCAACTCTATACCGAGAAGATAACTACCAAAAGATAAAGACTCGTCAACGAAAGTTTTCTAAACGGACAAACATACATGACTTTCTTGAGTCTTGGTCTCAAGAATCCATAGGTTTGGCGCCATCGTGAAAATCCTTGGTCGCACACTCGCCTTCTACAACCCAAAACTACTTATAACTTTGATGCTCGGTTCGTCAATATCAATTCTCGAATCGATAATGGGATAGCTTGCTATGTTAAGAATATACTCTATTTCTCGTCTCGCTCCAACCTCGAACCTTGTGTTTTTGGAACGTTGTGTGCAATGTTCGAGGTTCGTTCGTGTGGACATCCAAATAGGTCCGTAGTACCCAAATCAAAACATGGAAGATCCCGTTCTCATTCTTGTTCGATGGATTTACTATTCTTTAGTTAGTTCTTATATTTGTTTTTCCTCCATTATGTCTGGTTCTCCTACTATTAGTGTGAGTTCTTGTGAGGATATTGATCGATTCCATTAAGAGGCGACCCGACATCCTAGTTAGGATGATAAAGCAAAAAATGATAGCTTTATCAATCATGGCGATGCTGAAGAAAACATCGACTCTAAAGCTGATTCAAGTACATAATATATTTAACATTTCAACTTTGTTAAATATTCATTACCTTCCATATCGTATAATTTTGAACTAGTATATGAGACAAAAAAGGCGATGTTTGAAAAGAAAAAAGCCAACATGAACAAACGGTGATGGCACAACACTTTCTTAACTCAAAACTAATTGCAATTTTGATAGTTTGTGAGAGACACCGGCGTCAACTATGATACTGGGAAGATAACTACCAAAAGATAAAGACTCGCCAACGAAAGTTTTCTAAACGGACAAACATACATGACTTTCTTGAGTCTTGGTCTCAAGAATCCATAGGTTTGGCGCCATCGTGAAAATCCTTGGTCGCACACTCGCCTTCTACAACCCAAAACTACTTATAACTTTGATGCTCGCTTCGTCAATATCAATTCGAATCGATAATGGGATAGCTTGCTAGGTTAAGAATATACTCTATTTCTGTCTCGCTCCAACCTCGAACCTTGTGTTTTTGGAACGTTGTGTGCAATGTTCGAGGTTCGTTCGTGTGGACATCCAAATAGGTCCGTAGTACCCAAATCAAAACATGGAAGATCCTGTTCTCATTCTTGTTCTGATGGATTTACTATTCTTTAGTTAGTTCTTATATTTGTTTTTCCTCCATTATGTCTGGTTCTCCTACTATTAGTGTGAGTTCTTGTGAGGATATTGATCGATTCCATTAAGAGGCGACCCGACATCCTAGTTAGGATGATAAAGCAAAAAATGATAGCTTTATCAATCATGGCGATGCCGAAGAAAACATCGACTCTAAAGCCGATTCAAGTACATAATATATTTAACATTTCAACTTTGTTAAATATTCATTACCTTCCATATCGTATAATTTTGAACTAGTATATGAGACAAAAAAGGCGATGTTTGAAAAGAAAAAAGCCAACATGAACAAACGGTGATGGCACAACACTTTCTTAACTCAAAACTAATTGCAATTTTGATAGTTTGTGAGAGACACCGGCGTCAACTATGATACCGGGAAGATAACTACCAAAAGATAAAGACTCGCCAACGAAAGTTTTCTAAACGGACAAACATACATGACTTTCTTGAGTCTTGGTCTCAAGAATCCATAGGTTTGGCGCCATCGTGAAAATCCTTGGTCGCACACTGCCTTCTACAACCCAAAACTACTTATAACTTTGATGCTCAGTTCGTCAATATCAATTCTAAATCGATAATGGGATAGCTTGCTAGGTTAAGAATATACTCTATTTCTCGTCTCGCTCCAACCTCGAACCTTGTGTTTTTGGAACGTTGTGTGCAATGTTCGAGGTTCGTTCGTGTGGACATCCAAATAGGTCCGTAGTACCCAAATCAAAACATGGAAGATCCCGTTCTCATTCTTGTTCGATGGATTTACTATTCTTTAGTTAGTTCTTATATTTGTTTTTCCTCCATTATGTCCGGTTCTCCTACTATTAGTGTGAGTTCTTGTGAGGATATTGATCGATTCCATTAAGAGGCGACCCGACATCCTAGTTAGGATGATAAAGCAAAAAATGATAGCTTTATCAATCATGGCGATGCTTTGAAGAAAACATCGACTCTAAAGCCGATTCAAGTACATAATATATTTAACATTTCAACTTTGTTAAATATTCATTACCTTCCATATCGTATAATTTTGAACTAGTATATGAGACAAAAAAGGCGATGTTTGAAAAGAAAAAAGCCAACATGAACAAACGGTGATGGCACAACACTTTCTTAACTCAAAACTAATTGCAATTTTGATAGTTTGTGAGAGACACCGGCGTCAACTATGATACCGGGAAGATAACTACCAGAAGATAAAGACTCGCCAACGAAAGTTTTCTAAACGGACAAACATACATGACTTTCTTGAGTCTTGGTCTCAAGAATCCATAGGTTTGGCGCCATCGTGAAAATCCTTGGTCGCACACTGCCTTCTACAACCCAAAACTACTTATAACTTTGATGCTCAGTTCGTCAATATCAATTCTGAATCGATAATGGGATAGCTTGCTAGGTTAAGAATATACTCTATTTCTTGTCTCGCTCCAACCTCGAACCTTGTGTTTTTGGAACGTTGTGTGCAATGTTCGAGGTTCGTTCGTGTGGACATCCAAATAGGTCTGTAGTACCCAAATCAAAACATGGAAGATCCTGTTCTCATTCTTGTTCTGATGGATTTACTATTCTTTAGTTAGTTCTTATATTTGTTTTTCCTCCATTATGTCTGGTTCTCCTACTATTAGTGTGAGTTCTTGTGAGGATATTGATCTATTCCATTAAGAGGCGACCCGACATTCTAGTTAGGATGATAAAGCAAAAAATGATAGCTTTATCAATCATGGCGATGCTGAAGAAAACATCGACTCTAAAGCTGATTCAAGTACATAATATATTTAACATTTCAACTTTGTTAAATATTCATTACCTTCCATATCGTATAATTTTGAACTAGTATATGAGACAAAAAAGGCGATGTTTGAAAAGAAAAAAGCCAACATGAACAAACGGTGATGGCACAACACTTTCTTAACTCAAAACTAATTGCAATTTTGATAGTTTGTGAGAGACACCGGCGTCAACTATGATACCGGGAAGATAACTACCAAAAGATAAAGACTCGCCAACGAAAGTTTTCTAAACGGACAAACATACATGACTTTCTTGAGTCTTGGTCTCAAGAATCCATAGGTTTGGCGCCATCGTGAAAATCCTTGGTCGCACACTCGCCTTCTACAACCCAAAACTACTTATAACTTTGATGCTCGCTTCGTCAATATCAATTCTAAATCGATAATGGGATAGCTTGCTAGGTTAAGAATATACTCTATTTCTGTCTCGCTCCAACCTCGAACCTTGTGTTTTTGGAACGTTGTGTGCAATGTTCGAGGTTCGTTCGTGTGGACATCCAAATAGGTCCGTAGTACCCAAATCAAAACATGGAAGATCCCGTTCTCATTCTTGTTCGATGGATTTACTATTCTTTAGTTAGTTCTTATATTTGTTTTTCCTCCATTATGTCTGGTTCTCCTACTATTAGTGTGAGTTCTTGTGAGGATATTGATCGATTCCATTAAGAGGCGACCCGACATCCTAGTTAGGATGATAAAGCAAAAAATGATAGCTTTATCAATCATGGCGATGCCGAAGAAAACATCGACTCTAAAGCCGATTCAAGTACATAATATATTTAACATTTCAACTTTGTTAAATATTCATTACCTTCCATATCGTATAATTTTGAACTAGTATATGAGACAAAAAAGGCGATGTTTGAAAAGAAAAAAGCCAACATGAACAAACGGTGATGGCACAACACTTTCTTAACTCAAAACTAATTGCAATTTTGATAGTTTGTGAGAGACACCGGCGTCAACTATGATACTGGGAAGATAACTACCAGAAGATAAAGACTCGCCAACGAAAGTTTTCTAAACGGACAAACATACATGACTTTCTTGAGTCTTGGTCTCAAGAATCCATAGGTTTGGCGCCATCGTGAAAATCCTTGGTCGCACACTGCCTTCTACAACCCAAAACTACTTATAACTTTGATGCTCAGTTCGTCAATATCAATTCTGAATCGATAATGGGATAGCTTGCTAGGTTAAGAATATACTCTATTTCTGTCTCGCTCCAACCTCGAACCTTGTGTTTTTGGAACGTTGTGTGCAATGTTCGAGGTTCGTTCGTGTGGACATCCAAATAGGTCCGTAGTACCCAAATCAAAACATGGAAGATCCCGTTCTCATTCTTGTTCGATGGATTTACTATTCTTTAGTTAGTTCTTATATTTGTTTTTCCTCCATTATGACTGGTTCTCCTACTATTAGTGTGAGTTCTTGTGAGGATATTGATCTATTCCATTAAGAGGCGACCCGACATTCTAGTTAGGATGATAAAGCAAAAAATGATAGCTTTATCAATCATGGCGATGCTGAAGAAAACATCGACTCTAAAGCTGATTCAAGTACATAATATATTTAACATTTCAACTTTGTTAAATATTCATTACCTTCCATATCGTATAATTTTGAACTAGTATATGAGACAAAAAAGGCGATGTTTGAAAAGAAAAAAGCCAACATGAACAAACGGTGATGGCACAACACTTTCTTAACTCAAAACTAATTGCAATTTTGATAGTTTGTGAGAGACACCGGCGTCAACTATGATACCGGGAAGATAACTACCGAAGATAAAGACTCGCCAACGAAAGTTTTCTAAACGGACAAACATACATGACTTTCTTGAGTCTTGGTCTCAAGAATCCATAGGTTTGGCGCCATCGTGAAAATCCTTGGTCGCACACTGCCTTCTACAACCCAAAACTACTTATAACTTTGATGCTCAGTTCGTCAATATCAATTCTAAATCGATAATGGGATAGCTTGCTAGGTTAAGAATATACTCTATTTCTGTCTCGCTCCAACCTCGAACCTTGTGTTTTTGGAACGTTGTGTGCAATGTTCGAGGTTCGTTCGTGTGGACATCCAAATAGGTCCGTAGTACCCAAATCAAAACATGGAAGATCCCGTTCTCATTCTTGTTCGATGGATTTACTATTCTTTAGTTAGTTCTTATATTTGTTTTTCCTCCATTATGTCCGGTTCTCCTACTATTAGTGTGAGTTCTTGTGAGGATATTGATCGATTCCATTAAGAGGCGACCCGACATCCTAGTTAGGATGATAAAGCAAAAAATGATAGCTTTATCAATCTTGGCGATGCTTTGAAGAAAACATCGACTCTAAAGCTGATTCAAGTACATAATATATTTAACATTTCAACTTTGTTAAATATTCATTACCTTCCATATCGTATAATTTTGAACTAGTATATGAGACAAAAAGGCGATGTTTGAAAAGAAAAAAGCCAACATGAACAAACGGTGATGGCACAACACTTTCTTAACTCAAAACTAATTGCTATTTTGATAGTTTGTGAGAGACACCGGCGTCAACTATGATACTGGGAAGATAACTACCAGAAGATAAAGACTCGCCAACGAAAGTTTTCTAAACGGACAAACATACATGACTTTCTTGAGTCTTGGTCTCAAGAATCCATAGGTTTGGCGCCATCGTGAAAATCCTTGGTCGCACACTCGCCTTCTACAACCCAAAACTACTTATAACTTTGATGCTCGGTTCGTCAATATCAATTCCAAATCGATAATGGGATAGCTTGCTAGGTTAAGAATATACTCTATTTCTGTCTCGCTCCAACCTCGAACCTTGTGTTTTTGGAACGTTGTGTGCAATGTTCGAGGTTCGTTCGTGTGGACATCCAAATAGGTCCGTAGTACCCAAATCAAAACATGGAAGATCCCGTTCTCATTCTTGTTCGATGGATTTACTATTCTTTAGTTAGTTCTTATATTTGTTTTTCCTCCATTATGTATGGTTCTCCTACTATTAGTGTGAGTTCTTGTGAGGATATTGATCTATTCCATTAAGAGGCGACCCGACATTCTAGTTAGGATGATAAAGCAAAAAATGATAGCTTTATCAATCATGGCGATGCTGAAGAAAACATCGACTCTAAAGCTGATTCAAGTACATAATATATTTAACATTTCAACTTTGTTAAATATTCATTACCTTCCATATCGTATAATTTTGAACTAGTATATGAGACAAAAAAGGCGATGTTTGAAAAGAAAAAAGCCAACATGAACAAACGGTGATGGCACAACACTTTCTTAACTCAAAACTAATTGCAATTTTGATAGTTTGTGAGAGACACCGGCGTCAACTATGATACTGGGAAGATAACTACCGAAGATAAAGACTCGCCAACGAAAGTTTTCTAAACGGACAAACATACATGACTTTCTTGAGTCTTGGTCTCAAGAATCCATAGGTTTGGCGCCATCGTGAAAATCCTTGGTCGCACACTGCCTTCTACAACCCAAAACTACTTATAACTTTGATGCTCAGTTCGTCAATATCAATTCTAAATCGATAATGGGATAGCTTGCTAGGTTAAGAATATACTCTATTTCTGTCTCGCTCCAACCTCGAACCTTGTGTTTTTGGAACGTTGTGTGCAATGTTCGAGGTTCGTTCGTGTGGACATCCAAATAGGTCTGTAGTACCCAAATCAAAACATGGAAGATCCTGTTCTCATTCTTGTTCTGATGGATTTACTATTCTTTAGTTAGTTCTTATATTTGTTTTTCCTCCATTATGTATGGTTCTCCTACTATTAGTGTGAGTTCTTGTGAGGATATTGATCGATTCCATTAAGAGGCGACCCGACATCCTAGTTTGGATGATAAAGCAAAAAATGATAGCTTTATCAATCATGGCGATGCTGAAGAAAACATCGACTCTAAAGCTGATTCAAGTACATAATATATTTAACATTTCAGCTTTGTTAAATATTCATTACCTTCCATATCGTATAATTTTGAACTAGTATATGAGACAAAAAGGCGATGTTTGAAAAGAAAAAAGCCAACATGAACAAACGGTGATGGCACAACACTTTCTTAACTCAAAACTAATTGCAATTTTGATAGTTTGTGAGAGACACCGGCGTCAACTATGATGCGGGAAGATAACTACCGAAAAGATAAAGACTCGCCAACAAAAGTTTTCTAAACGGACAAACATACATGACTTTCTTGAGTCTTGGTCTCAAGAATCCATAGGTTTGGCGCCATCGTGAAAATCCTTGGTCGCACACTCGCCTTCTACAACCCAAAACTACTTATAACTTTGATGCTCGGTTCGTCAATATCAATTCCGAATCGATAATGGGATAGCTTGCTAGGTTAAGAATATACTCTATTTCCGTCTCGCTCCAACCTCGAACCTTGTGTTTTTGGAACGTTGTGTGCAATGTTCGAGGTTCGTTCGTGTGGACATCCAAATAGGTCTGTAGTACCCAAATCAAAACATGGAAGATCTTGTTCTCATTCTTGTTCTGATGGATTTACTATTCTTTAGTTAGTTCTTATATTTGTTTTTCCTCCATTATGTCTGGTTCTCCTACTATTAGTGTGAGTTCTTGTGAGGATATTGATCTATTCCATTAAGAGGCGACCCGACATCCTAGTTAGGATGATAAAGCAAAAAATGATAGCTTTATCAATCATGGCGATGCTTTGAAGAAAACATCGACTCTAAAGCCGATTCAAGTACATAATATATTTAACATTTCAACTTTGTTAAATATTCATTACCTTCCATATCGTATAATTTTGAACTAGTATATGAGACAAAAAAGGCGATGTTTGAAAAGAAAAAAGCCAACATGAACAAACGGTGATGGCACAACACTTTCTTAACTCAAAACTAATTGCAATTTTGATAGTTTGTGAGAGACACCGGCGTCAACTATGATACGGGAAGATAACTACCAAAAGATAAAGACTCGCCAACGAAAGTTTTCTAAACGGACAAACATACATGACTTTCTTGAGTCTTGGTCTCAAGAATCCATAGGTTTGGCGCCATCGTGAAAATCCTTGGTCGCACACTGCCTTCTACAACCCAAAACTACTTATAACTTTGATGCTCAGTTCGTCAATATCAATTCTAAATCGATAATGGGATAGCTTGCTAGGTTAAGAATATACTCTATTTCTGTCTCGCTCCAACCTCGAACCTTGTGTTTTTGGAACGTTGTGTGCAATGTTCGAGGTTCGTTCGTGTGGACATCCAAATAGGTCTGTAGTACCCAAATCAAAACATGGAAGATCTTGTTCTCATTCTTGTTCTGATGGATTTACTATTCTTTAGTTAGTTCTTATATTTGTTTTTCCTCCATTATGTACGGTTCTCCTACTATTAGTGTGAGTTCTTGTGAGGATATTGATCGATTCCATTAAGAGGCGACCCGACATCCTAGTTAGGATGATAAAGCAAAAAATGATAGCTTTATCAATCTTGGCGATCTTTGAAGAAAACATCGACTCTAAAGCTGATTCAAGTACATAATATATTTAACATTTCAACTTTGTTAAATATTCATTACCTTCCATATCGTATAATTTTGAACTAGTATATGAGACAAAAAAGGCGATGTTTGAAAAGAAAAAAGCCAACATGAACAAACGGTGATGGCACAACACTTTCTTAACTCAAAACTAATTGCAATTTTGATAGTTTGTGAGAGACACCGGCGTCAACTATGATACGGGAAGATAACTACCGGAAGATAAAGACTCGCCAACGAAAGTTTTCTAAACGGACAAACATACATGACTTTCTTGAGTCTTGGTCTCAAGAATCCATAGGTTTGGCGCCATCGTGAAAATCCTTGGTCGCACACTGCCTTCTACAACCCAAAACTACTTATAACTTTGATGCTCAGTTCGTCAATATCAATTCTAAATCGATAATGGGATAGCTTGCTAGGTTAAGAATATACTCTATTTCTGTCTCGCTCCAACCTCGAACCTTGTGTTTTTGGAACGTTGTGTGCAATGTTCGAGGTTCGTTCGTGTGGACATCCAAATAGGTCTGTAGTACCCAAATCAAAACATGGAAGATCTTGTTCTCATTCTTGTTCTGATGGATTTACTATTCTTTAGTTAGTTCTTATATTTGTTTTTCCTCCATTATGTCTGGTTCTCCTACTATTAGTGTGAGTTCTTGTGAGGATATTGATCGATTCCATTAAGAGGCGACCCGACATCCTAGTTAGGATGATAAAGCAAAAAATGATAGCTTTATCAATCATGGCGATCTTGAAGAAAACATCGACTCTAAAGCCGATTCAAGTACATAATATATTTAACATTTCAACTTTGTTAAATATTCATTACCTTCCATATCGTATAATTTTGAACTAGTATATGAGACAAAAAAGGCGATGTTTGAAAAGAAAAAAGCCAACATGAACAAACGGTGATGGCACAACACTTTCTTAACTCAAAACTAATTGCAATTTTGATAGTTTGTGAGAGACACCGGCGTCAACTATGATACTGGGAAGATAACTACCGGAAGATAAAGACTCGCCAACGAAAGTTTTCTAAACGGACAAACATACATGACTTTCTTGAGTCTTGGTCTCAAGAATCCATAGGTTTGGCGCCATCGTGAAAATCCTTGGTCGCACACTGCCTTCTACAACCCAAAACTACTTATAACTTTGATGCTCAGTTCGTCAATATCAATTCTAAATCGATAATGGGATAGCTTGCTAGGTTAAGAATATACTCTATTTCTGTCTCGCTCCAACCTCGAACCTTGTGTTTTTGGAACGTTGTGTGCAATGTTCGAGGTTCGTTCGTGTGGACATCCAAATAGGTCCGTAGTACCCAAATCAAAACATGGAAGATCTTGTTCTCATTCTTGTTCGATGGATTTACTATTCTTTAGTTAGTTCTTATATTTGTTTTTCCTCCATTATGTATGGTTCTCCTACTATTAGTGTGAGTTCTTGTGAGGATATTGATCTATTCCATTAAGAGGCGACCCGACATTCTAGTTAGGATGATAAAGCAAAAAATGATAGCTTTATCAATCATGGCGATCTTGAAGAAAACATCGACTCTAAAGCCGATTCAAGTACATAATATATTTAACATTTCAACTTTGTTAAATATTCATTACCTTCCATATCGTATAATTTTGAACTAGTATATGAGACAAAAAAGGCGATGTTTGAAAAGAAAAAAGCCAACATGAACAAACGGTGATGGCACAACACTTTCTTAACTCAAAACTAATTGCAATTTTGATAGTTTGTGAGAGACACCGGCGTCAACTATGATACGGGAAGATAACTACCGAAAGATAAAGACTCGCCAACGAAAGTTTTCTAAACGGACAAACATACATGACTTTCTTGAGTCTTGGTCTCAAGAATCCATAGGTTTGGCGCCATCGTGAAAATCCTTGGTCGCACACTGCCTTCTACAACCCAAAACTACTTATAACTTTGATGCTCAGTTCGTCAATATCAATTCTAATCGATAATGGGATAGCTTGCTAGGTTAAGAATATACTCTATTTCTGTCTCGCTCCAACCTCGAACCTTGTGTTTTTGGAACGTTGTGTGCAATGTTCGAGGTTCGTTCGTGTGGACATCCAAATAGGTCCGTAGTACCCAAATCAAAACATGGAAGATCTTGTTCTCATTCTTGTTCTGATGGATTTACTATTCTTTAGTTAGTTCTTATATTTGTTTTTCCTCCATTATGTATGGTTCTCCTACTATTAGTGTGAGTTCTTGTGAGGATATTGATCGATTCCATTAAGAGGCGACCCGACATCCTAGTTTGGATGATAAAGCAAAAAATGATAGCTTTATCAATCATGGCGATGCTGAAGAAAACATCGACTCTAAAGCTGATTCAAGTACATAATATATTTAACATTTCAACTTTGTTAAATATTCATTACCTTCCATATCGTATAATTTTGAACTAGTATATGAGACAAAAAGGCGATGTTTGAAAAGAAAAAAGCCAACATGAACAAACGGTGATGGCACAACACTTTCTTAACTCAAAACTAATTGCAATTTTGATAGTTTGTGAGAGACACCGGCGTCAACTATGATACTCGGGAAGATAACTACCAGAAGATAAAGACTCGCCAACGAAAGTTTTCTAAACGGACAAACATACATGACTTTCTTGAGTCTTGGTCTCAAGAATCCATAGGTTTGGCGCCATCGTGAAAATCCTTGGTCGCACACTCGCCTTCTACAACCCAAAACTACTTATAACTTTGATGCTCGGTTCGTCAATATCAATTCGAATCGATAATGGGATAGCTTGCTAGGTTAAGAATATACTCTATTTCTCTCTCTCTCGCTCCAACCTCGAACCTTGTGTTTTTGGAACGTTGTGTGCAATGTTCGAGGTTCGTTCGTGTGGACATCCAAATAGGTCTGTAGTACCCAAATCAAAACATGGAAGATCTTGTTCTCATTCTTGTTCGGATGGATTTACTATTCTTTAGCTAGTTCTTATATTTGTTTTTCCTCCATTATGTCTGGTTCTCCTACTATTAGTGTGAGTTCTGGTGAGGATATTGATCGATTCCATTAAGAGGCGATCCGACATCCTAGTTAGGATGAGGAAGCAAAAAATGATAGCTTTATCAATCATGGCGATGCTGTGAAGAAAACATCGACTCTAAAGCCGATTCAAGTACATAATATATTTAACATTTCAACTTTGTTAAATATTCATTACCTTCCATATCGTATAATTTTGAACTAGTATATGAGACAAAAAGGCGATGTTTGAAAAGAAAAAAGCCAACATGAACAAACGGTGATGGCACCACTTTCTTAACTCAAAACTAATTGCAATTTTGATAGTTTGTGAGAGACACCGGCGTCAACTATGATACTGGGAAGATAACTACCAGAAGATAAAGACTCGCCAACGAAAGTTTTCTAAACGGACAAACATACATGACTTTCTTGAGTCTTGGTCTCAAGAATCCATAGGTTTGGCGCCATCGTGAAAATCCTTGGTCGCACACTGCCTTCTACAACCCAAAACTACTTATAACTTTGATGCTCGGTTCGTCAATATCAATTCCGAATCGATAATGGGATAGCTTGCTAGGTTAAGAATATACTCTATTTCTCGTCTCGCTCCAACCTCGAACCTTGTGTTTTTGGAACGTTGTGTGCAATGTTCGAGGTTCGTTCGTGTGGACATCCAAATAGGTCTGTAGTACCCAAATCAAAACATGGAAGATCTTGTTCTCATTCTTGTTCGGATGGATTTACTATTCTTTAGCTAGTTCTTATATTTGTTTTTCCTCCATTATGTACTGGTTCTCCTACTATTAGTGTGAGTTCTGGTGAGGATATTGATCGATTCCATTAAGAGGCGATCCGACATCCTAGTTAGGATGAGGAAGCAAAAAATGATAGCTTTATCAATCATGGCGATGCTTTGAAGAAAACATCGACTCTAAAGCCGATTCAAGTACATAATATATTTAACATTTCAACTTTGTTAAATATTCATTACCTTCCATATCGTATAATTTTGAACTAGTATATGAGACAAAAAAGGCGATGTTTGAAAAGAAAAAAGCCAACATGAACAAACGGTGATGGCACAACACTTTCTTAACTCAAAACTAATTGCAATTTTGATAGTTTGTGAGAGACACCGGCGTCAACTATGATACCTGGGAAGATAACTACCAGAAGATAAAGACTCGCCAACGAAAGTTTTCTAAACGGACAAACATACATGACTTTCTTGAGTCTTGGTCTCAAGAATCCATAGGTTTGGCGCCATCGTGAAAATCCTTGGTCGCACACTGCCTTCTACAACCCAAAACTACTTATAACTTTGATGCTCAGTTCGTCAATATCAATTCTGAATCGATAATGGGATAGCTTGCTAGGTTAAGAATATACTCTATTTCTGTCTCGCTCCAACCTCGAACCTTGTGTTTTTGGAACGTTGTGTGCAATGTTCGAGGTTCGTTCGTGTGGACATCCAAATAGGTCTGTAGTACCCAAATCAAAACATGGAAGATCTTGTTCTCATTCTTGTTCGGATGGATTTACTATTCTTTAGCTAGTTCTTATATTTGTTTTTCCTCCATTATGTCTGGTTCTCCTACTATTAGTGTGAGTTCTGGTGAGGATATTGATCGATTCCATTAAGAGGCGATCCGACATCCTAGTTAGGATGAGGAAGCAAAAAATGATAGCTTTATCAATCATGGCGATGCTGAAGAAAACATCGACTCTAAAGCTGATTCAAGTACATAATATATTTAACATTTCAACTTTGTTAAATATTCATTACCTTCCATATCGTATAATTTTGAACTAGTATATGAGACAAAAAGGCGATGTTTGAAAAGAAAAAAGCCAACATGAACAAACGGTGATGGCACCACTTTCTTAACTCAAAACTAATTGCAATTTTGATAGTTTGTGAGAGACACCGGCGTCAACTATGATACCGGGAAGATAACTACCAAAGATAAAGACTCGCCAACGAAAGTTTTCTAAACGGACAAACATACATGACTTTCTTGAGTCTTGGTCTCAAGAATCCATAGGTTTGGCGCCATCGTGAAAATCCTTGGTCGCACACCGCCTTCTACAACCCAAAACTACTTATAACTTTGATGCTCGGTTCGTCAATATCAATTCTCGAATCGATAATGGGATAGCTTGCTAGGTTAAGAATATACTCTATTTCTGTCTCGCTCCAACCTCGAACCTTGTGTTTTTGGAACGTTGTGTGCAATGTTCGAGGTTCGTTCGTGTGGACATCCAAATAGGTCTGTAGTACCCAAATCAAAACATGGAAGATCTTGTTCTCATTCTTGTTCGGATGGATTTACTATTCTTTAGCTAGTTCTTATATTTGTTTTTCCTCCATTATGTCCGGTTCTCCTACTATTAGTGTGAGTTCGGTGAGGATATTGATCGATTCCATTAAGAGGCGATCCGACATCCTAGTTAGGATGAGGAAGCAAAAAATGATAGCTTTATCAATCATGGCGATGCTTGAAGAAGACATCGACTCTAAAGTCGATTCAAGTACATAATATATTTAACATTTCAACTTTGTTAAATATTCATTACCTTCCATATCGTATAATTTTGAACTAGTATATGAGACAAAAAAGGCGATGTTTGAAAAGAAAAAAGCCAACATGAACAAACGGTGATGGCACAACACTTTCTTAACTCAAAACTAATTGCAATTTTGATAGTTTGTGAGAGACACCGGCGTCAACTATGATACTGGGAAGATAACTACCGAAAGATAAAGACTCGCCAACGAAAGTTTTCTAAACGGACAAACATACATGACTTTCTTGAGTCTTGGTCTCAAGAATCCATAGGTTTGGCACCATCGTGAAAATCCTTGGTCGCACACTGTCTTCTACAACCCAAAACTACTTATAACTTTGATGGTCAGCTCGTCAATATCAATTCTGAATCGATAATCGGATAGCTTGCTAGGTTAAGAATATACTCTATTTCTGTCTCGCTCCAACCTCGAACCTTGTGTTTTTGGAACGTTGTGTGCAATGTTCGAGGTTCGTTCGTGTGGACATCCAAATAGGTGTGTAGTACCCAAATCAAAACATGGAAGATCCTGTTCTCATTCTTGTTCTGATGGATTTACTATTCTTTAGCTAGTTCTTATATTTGTTTTTCCTCCATTATGTCTGGTTCTCCTACTATTAGTGTGAGTTCTGGTGAGGATATTGATCGATTCCATTAAGAGGCGACCCGACATCCTAGTTAGGATGAGGAAGCAAAAAATGATAGCTTTATCAATCATGGCGATGCTCAAGAAGACATCGACTCTAAAGCTGATTCAAGTACATAATATATTGAACATTTCAACTTTGTTAAATATTCATTACCTTTCATATCATATCATTTTGAACTAGTATATGAGACAAAAAAGGCGATGTTTGAAAAGAAAAAAGCCATCATGAACAAACGGTGATGGCACAACCCTTTCTTAACTCAAAACTAATTACAATTTTGATAGTTTGTGAGAGACACAAGACACCGGCGTCAACTCTGATACCGAGAAGATAACTACCAATAGATAAAGACTCGTGAACGAAAGTTTTCTAAACGGACAAACATACATGACTTTCTTGATTCTTGGTCTCAAGAATCCATAGGTTTGGCGCCATCGTGAAAATCCTTGGTCGCACACTGCCTTCTCCAACCCAAAACTACTTAAACCTTTGATGGTCAGCTCGTCAATATCCATTCTGAATCGATAATGGGATAGCTAGCTAGGTTAAGAATATACTCTATTTCTATCTCGCTCCAACCTCGAACCAAGTGTTTTTGGAACGTTGTGTGCAATGTTCGAGTATCGTTCGTGTGGACATCCAAATAGGTCTGTAGTCCCCAAATCAAAACATGGAAGATCCTGTTCTCATTCTTGTTCTGATGGATTTACTATTCTTTAGTTAGTTCTTATATTTTTTTTTCCTCCATTATGTCTGGTTCTCCTACTATTAGTGTGAGTTCTGGTGAGGATATTGATCGATTCCATTAATAGGCGACCCGAAATCCTTCTTAGGATGATGAAGCAAAAAATGATAGCTTTATCAATCATGGCGATGCTGAAGAAGACATCGACTCTAAAGCTGATTCAAGTACTTAATGTATTTAACATTTCAACTTTGTTAAATATTCATTACCTTCCATATCATATCATTTTGAACTAGTATATGAGACAAAAAAGGCGATGTTTGGAAAGAAAAAAGCCATCATGAACAAACGGTGATGGCACAACCCTTTCTTAACTTAAAACTAATTGCAATTTTGATAGTTTGTGAGAGACACAAGACACCGACTTCAACTCTGATAGTGAGAAGATAACTACCAATAGAAAAAGACTCGTGAACGAAAGTTTTCTAAACGGACAAACATACATGACTTTCTTGAGTCTTGGTTTCAAGAATCCATAGGTTTGGCGCCATCGTGAAAATCCTTGGTCGCACACTGCCTTCTGCAACCCAAAACTACTTATAACTTTGATGGTCAGCTCGTCAATATCCATTCTGAATCGATAATGGGATAGCTAGCTAGGTTAAGAATATACTCTATTTCTGTCTCGCTCCAACCTCGAACCTAGTGTTTTTGGAACGTTGTGTGCAATGTTCGAGGTTCGTTCGTGTGGACATCCAAATAGGTATGTAGTACCCAAATCAAAACATGGAAGATCTTGTTCTCATTCTTGTTCGATGGATTTACTATTCTTTAGTTAGTTCTTATATTTGTTTTTCCTCCATTATGTACGGTTCTCCTACTATTAGTGTGAGTTCGGTGAGGATATTGATCGATTCCATTAAGAGGCGACCCGAAATCCTTGTTAGGATGATGAAGCAAAAAATGATAGCTTTATCAATCATGGCGATGCTTGAAGAAGACATCGACTCTAAAGCCGATTCAAGTACTTAATGTATTTAACATTTCAACTTTGTTAAATATTCATTACCTTCCATATCATATCATTTTGAACTAGTATATGAGACAAAAAAGGCGATGTTTGGAAAGAAAAAAGCCATCATGAACAAACGGTGATGGCACAACCCTTTCTTAACTTAAAACTAATTGCAATTTTGATAGTTTGTGAGAGACACAAGACACCGACTTCAACTCTGATAGTGAGAAGATAACTACCAATAGAAAAAGACTCGTGAACGAAAGTTTTCTAAACGGACAAACATACATGACTTTCTTGAGTCTTGGTTTCAAGAATCCATAGGTTATGCGCCATCGTGAAAATCCTTGGTCGCACACTGCCTTCTACAACCCAAAACTACATATAACGTTGATGGTCAGCTCGTCAATATCCATTCTGAATCGATAATGGGATAGCTAGCTAGGTTAAGAATATACTCTATTTCTATCTCGCTCCAACCTCGAACCTAGTGTTTTTGGAACGTTGTGTGCAATGTTCGAGGTTCGTTCGTGTGGACATCCAAATAGGTCTGTAGTCCCCAAATCAAAACATGGAAGATCCTGTTCTCATTCTTGTTCTGATGGATTTACTATTCTTTAGTTAGTTCTTATATTTTTTTTTCCTCCATTATGTCTGGTTCTCCTACTATTAGTGTGAGTTCTGGTGAGGATATTGATCGATTCCATTAAGAGGCGACCCGAAATCCTTGTTAGGCTGACGAAGCAAAAAATGATAGCTTTATCATTCATGGCGATGCTGAAGAAGACATCGACTCTAAAGCTGATTCAAGTACTTAATATATTTAACATTTCAACTTTGTTAAATATTCATTACCTTCCATATCATATCATTTTGAACTAGTATATGAGACAAAAAAGGCGATGTTTGAAAAGAAAAAAGCCATCATGAACAAACGGTGATGGCACAACCCTTTATTAACTCAAAACTAATTGCAATTTTGATAGTTTATGAGAGACACAAGACACCGGCGTCAACTCTGATACTGAGAAGATAACTACCAAAAGATAAAGACTCGTGAACGACACTTTTCTAAACGGAAAAACATACATGACTTTCTTGAGTCTTGGTCTCGAGAATCCATAGATTTGGCGCCATCGTGAAAATCCTTGGTCGCACACTGCCTTCTGCAACCCAAAACTACATATAAGTTTGATGGTCAGCTCGTCAATATCCATTCTGAATTGATAATGGGATAGCTAGCTAGGTTAAGAATATACTCTATTTCTGTCTCGCTCCAACCTCGAACCTAGTATTTTTGGAACGTTGTGTGCAATGTTCGAGGTTTGTTCGTGTGGACATCCAAATAGGTCTGTAGTATCCAAATCAAAACATGGAAGATCCTGTTCTCATTCTTGTTCCGATGGATTTACTATTCTTTAGTTAGTTCTTATGTTTTTTTTCCTCCATTATGTCTGTCTCTCCTACTATTAGTATGAGTTGTGGTGAGTATATTGATCAATTACATTAAATGGCGACCCGACATCCTAGTTAGGATGAAGAAGCAAAAAATGATAGATTTATCAATCATGGCGATCCTGAGGAAAACATCGACTCTAAAGCTAATTCAAGTACTTAATATATTTAACATTTCAGGTTTGTTAAATATTCATTACCTTCTATATCATATCATTTTGAAAAAGTTTATGAGACAAAAAAGGCGATGTTTGAAAAGAAAAAAACTATCATGAACAAACCATGATGGCACAACCATTTCTTAACTCAAAACTAATTAGAATTTTGATAGTTTGTGAGAGACAGAAGACATCGGCGTCAACTCTGATACTGAGAAGATAACTACCAGAAGATAAAGACCCGATAACGAAAGCTGTGAAAACGGACAAACATACATGAATTTCTTGAGTCTTTGTCTCAAGAATCCATAGGTTTCGCACCATCGTAAAAATCCTTGGTCGCACACCGCCTTCTCGCAACCCAAAAATACTCATAACTTTGATGGTCGGCTCGTCAATGTCCATTATGAATTTATAATTGGATAGCTAGCTAGGTTCAGAATATACTCGTACTTCTCTCTTGGTCCAACCTTGAACCTACTGTTTTTGGAGTGTTTTGTGCAATGTTAAAGGTTCGTTCATGTGGACATCCAAATAGGTCCGTAGTACCTAAATCAAAACATCAAAGATCCCGTTCTCATTCTTGTTCCGATTGATTTACTATTCTTTAGTTAGTTCTTATGTTTTTTTCCCTCCATTATGTCTATCTCTCCTACTATTAGTATGAGTTGTGGTGAGTATATTCATCGATTCCATGAAGAGGCGACCCGACATCCTATTTAGGATGAAGAAGCAAAAAAATGATAGATTTATCAATCATGTCGATCTTGAAGAAAACATCGACTCTTAAGCTGATTCAAGTACTTAATATATTTAACATTTCAAGTTTGTTAAATATTCGTTACCTTCCATATCATATCATTTTGAACTAGTTTATGAGACAAAAAAGGCGATGTTTCAAAAGAAAAAGCCGTCATGAACAAACCATGATGGCACAACCCTTTCTTAACTCAAAACTAATTCCAATTTTGATAGTTTGTGAGAGACACAAGACATCGGCGTCAACTCGGATACTGAGAAGATAACTACAAGAAGATAAAGACCCGTTAACGAAAGCCTTCAAAACGGACAAACATACATGAATTTCTTGAGTCTTGGTCTCAAGAATCCATAGGTTTGGCGCCATCGTGAAAAATCCTTGGTCGCACACTGCCTTCTACAACCCAAAACTACTCATAACTTTGATGGTCAGCTCGGAAATGTCCATTATGAATTTATAATTGGATAGCTAACTAGGTTAAGAATATACTGGTACTTCTCTCCAGCTCCAACCTCGAATCTAGTGTTTTTGGAGCGTTGTGTTGAATGTTCGTGGTTTTTCCGTGTGGATATCCAAATAGGTCTCTAGTACCCAAATCGAAACATGGAAGATCCTGTTCTCATTCTTGTTCCGATGGATTTACTGTTCTTTAGTTAGTTCTAATGTTTTTTTCCTCCATTATGTCTGTCTCTCCTACTATTAGTATGAGTTGTGGTGAGTATATTTATCAATTACATTAAGAGGCGACCCGACATCCTAGTTAGGTTGAAGAACAAAAAAATGATAGATTTATCAATCATGGTGATCCTGAAGAAAACATCGACTCTAAAGCTGATTCACGTACTTAATATATTTAACATTTCAGGTTTGTTAAATATTCATTACCTTCTATATCATATCATTTTGAAAAAGTTTATGAGACAAAAAATGCGATGTTTGAAAAGAAAAAAACCATCATGAACAAACCATGATGGCACAACCCTTTCTTAACTCAAAACTAATTGGAATTTTGATAGTTTGTGAGAGACAGAAGACATCGGCGTCAACTCTGATACGAAGAAGATAACTACCAGAAGATAAAGACCCGATAACGAAAGCCGTGAACACGGACAAACATACATGAATTTCTTGAGTCTTGGTCTCAAGAATCCATAGGTTTAGCACCATCGTGAAAATCCCTGGTCGCACACTGCCTTCTGCAACCCAAAAATACTCATAACTTTGATGGTCAGCTCGTCAATGTCCATTATGAATTTATAATTGGATAGCTAGCTAGGTTCATAATATACTGTACTTCTCTCCTGCTCCAACCTCGAACCTAGTGTTTTTGGAGCGTTGTGTTGAATGTTCGTGGTTTTTCCGTGTGAATATCCAAATAGGTCTCTAGCACCCAAATCGAAACATGGAAGATCCTGTTCTCATTCTTGTTCCGATGGATTTACTATTCTTTAGTTAGTTCTTATGTTTTTTTCCCTCCATTATGTCTGTCTCTCCTACTATTAGTATGAGTTGTGGTGAGTATATTGATCAATTACATTAAATGGCGACCCGACATCCTAGTTAGGATGAAGAAGCAAAAAATGATAGATTTATCAATCATGGCGATCCTGAGGAAAACATCGACTCTAAAGCTGATTCAAGTACTTAATATATTTAACATTTCAGGTTTGTTAAATATTCATTACCTTCTATATCATATCATTTTGAAAAAGTTTATGAGACAAAAAAGGCGATGTTTGAAAAGAAAAAAACTATCATGAACAAACCATGATGGCACAACCATTTCTTAACTCAAAACTATTTGGAATTTTGATAGTTTGTGAGAGACAGAAGACATCGGCGTCAACTCTGATACTGAGAAGATAACTACCAGAAGATAAAGACCCGATAACGAAAGCCGTGAAAACGGACAAACATACATGAATTTCTTGAGTCTTTGTCTCAAGAATCCATAGGTTTCGCACCATCGTAAAAATCCTTGGTCGCACACTGCCTTCTGCAACCCAAAAATACTCATAACTTTGATGGTCAGCTCGTCAATGTCCATTATGAATTTATAATTGGATAGCTAGCTAGGTTCAGAATATACTGTACTTCTCTCTTGGTCCAACCTTGAACCTACTGTTTTGGAGTGTTTTGTGCAATGTTAAAGGTTCGTTCATGTGGACATCCAAATAGGTCTGTAGTACCTAAATCAAAACATCAAAGATCCTGTTCTCATTCTTGTTCTGATTGATTTACTGTTCTTTAGTTAGTTCTTATGTTTTTTTCCCTCCATTATGTCTATCTCTCCTACTATTAGTATGAGTTGTGGTGAGTATATTCATCGATTCCATGAAGAGGTGACCCGACATCCTATTTAGGATGAAGAAGCAAAAAAATGATAGATTTATCAATCATGTCGATCTCGAAGAAAACATCGACTCTTAAGCTGATTCAAGTACTTAATATATTTAACATTTCAAGTTTGTTAAATATTCGTTACCTTCCATATCATATCATTTTGAACTAGTTTATGAGACAAAAAAGGCGATGTTTCAAAAGAAAAAAGCCGTCACGAACAAACCATGATGGCACAACCCTTTCTTAACTCAAAACTAATTCCAATTTTGATAGTTTGTGAGAGACACAAGACATCGGCGTCAACTCGGATACTGAGAAGATAACTACAAGAAGATAAAGACCCGTTAACGAAAGCCTTCAAAACGGACAAACATACATGAATTTCTTGAGTCTTGGTCTCAAGAATCCATAGGTTTGGCGCCATCGTGAAAAATCCTTGGTCGCACACTGCCTTCTACAACCCAAAACTACTCATAACTTTGATGGTCAGCTCGGAAATGTCCATTATGAATTTATAATTGGATAGCTAACTAGGTTAAGAATATACTGTACTTCTCTCCAGCTCCAACCTCGAATCTAGTGTTTTTGGAGCGTTGTGTTGAATGTTCGTGGTTTTTCCGTGTGGATATCCAAATAGGTCTCTAGTACCCAAATCGAAACATGGAAGATCCTGTTCTCATTCTTGTTCCGATGGATTTACTGTTCTTTAGTTAGTTCTAATGTTTTTTTCCTCCATTATGTCTGTCTCTCCTACTATTAGTATGAGTTGTGGTGAGTATATTTATCAATTACATTAAGAGGCGACCCGACATCCTAGTTAGGATGAAGAAGCAAAAAATGATAGATTTATCAATCATGGTGATCCTGAAGAAAACATCGACTCTAAAGCTGATTCACGTACTTAATATATTTAACATTTCGGGTTTGTTAAATATTCATTACCTTCTATATCATATCATTTTGAAAAAGTTTATGAGACAAAAAAGGCGATGTTTGAAAAGAAAAAAACCATCATGAACAAACCATGATAGCACAACCCTTTCTTAACTCAAAACTAATTGGAATTTTGATAGTTTGTGAGAGACAGAAGACATCGGCGTCAACTCTGATACGGAGAAGATAACTACCAGAAGATAAAGACCCGATAACGAAAGCCGTGAAAACGGACAAACATACATGAATTTCTTGAGTCTTGGTCTCAAGAATCCATACGTTTAGCACCATCGTGAAAATCCTTGGTCGCACACTGCCTTCTGCAACCCAAAAATACTCATAACTTTGATGGTCAGCTCGTCAATGTCCATTATGAATTTATAATTGGATAGCTAGCTAGGTTCAGAATATACTGTACTTCTCTCTTGGTCCAACCTTGAACCTACTGTTTTGGAGTGTTTTGTGCAATGTTAAAGGTTCGTTCATGTGGACATCCAAATAGGTCTGTAGTACCTAAATCAAAACATCAAAGATCCTGTTCTCATTCTTGTTCTGATGGATTTACTGTTCTTTAGTTAGTTCTTATGTTTTTTTCTCTCCATTATGTCTGTCTCTCCTACTATTAGTATGAGTTGTGGTGAGTATATTCATCGATTCCATGAAGAGGCGACCCGACATCCTAGTTAGGATGAAGAAGCAAAAAATGATAGATTTATCAATTATGTCGATCCTGAAGAAAACATCGACTCTTAAGGTGATTCAAGTACTTAATATATTTAACATTTCAAGTTTGTTAAATATTCGTTACCTTCCATATCATATCATTTTGAACTAGTTTATGAGACAAAAAAGGCGATGTTTCAAAAGAAAAAAGCCGTCATGAACAAACCATGATGGCACAACCCTTTCTTAACTCAAAACTAATTGCAATTTTGATAGTTTGTGAGAGACACAAGACATCGGCGTCAACTCGGATACGAGAAGATAACTACAAGAAGATAAAGACTCGTTAACGAAAGCCTTCAAAACGGACAAACATACATGAATTTCTTAAGTCTTGGTCTCAAGAATCCATAGGTTTGGCGCCATTGTAAAAATCCTTGGTCGCACACGCCTTCTCGCAACCCAAAACTACTCATAACTTTGATGGTCGGCTCGTCAATGTCCATTATGAATTTATAATTGGATAGCTAGCTAGGTTAAGAATATACTGTACTTCTCTCCCGCTCCAACCTCGAACCTAGTGTTTTTGGAGCGTTGTGTTGAATGTTCGTGGTTTTTCCGTGTGGATATCCAAATAGGTCTCTAGTACCCAAATCGAAACATGGAAGATCCTGTTCTCATTCTTGTTCCGATGGATTTACTTTTCTTTAGTTAGTTCTTATGTTTTTTTTCCTCCATTATGTCTGTCTCTCCTACTATTAGTATGAGTTGTGGTGAGTATATTGATCAATTACATTAAGAGGCGACCCGACATCCTAGTTAGGATGAAGAAGCAAAAAATGATAGATTTATCAATCATGGCGATCCTGAGGAAAACATCGACTCTAAAGCTGATTCAAGTACTTAATATATTTAACATTTCAGGTTTGTTAAATATTCATTACCTTCTATATCATATCATTTTGAAAAAGTTTATGAGACAAAAAAGGCGATGTTTGAAAAGAAAAAAACTATCATGAACAAACCATGATGGCACAACCATTTCTTAACTCAAAACTAATTGGAATTTTGATAGTTTGTGAGAGACAGAAGACATCGGCGTCAACTCTGATACGGAGAAGATAACTACCAGAAGATAAAGACCCGATAACGAAAGCCGTGAAAACGGACCAACATATATGAATTTCTTGAGTCTTGGTCTCAAGAATCCATAGGTTTAGCACCATCGTGAAAATCCCTGGTCGCACACTGCCTTCTGCAACCCAAAAATACTCATAACTTTGATGGTCAGCTCGTCAATGTCCATTATGAATTTATAATTGGATAGCTAGCTAGGTTCAGAATATACTGTACTTCTCTCTTGGTCCAACCTTGAACCTACTGTTTTGGAGTGTTTTGTGCAATGTTAAAGGTTCGTTCATGTGGACATCCAAATAGGTCTCGTAGTACCTAAATCAAAACATCAAAGATCCCGTTCTCATTCTTGTTCTATTTGATTTACTGTTCTTTAGTTAGTTCTTATGTTTTTTTCCCTCCATTATGTCTATCTCTCCTACTATTAGTATGAGTTGTGGTGAGTATATTCATCGATTCCATGAAGAGGCGACCCGACATCCTAGTTAGGATGAAGAAGCAAAAAATGATAGATTTATCAATCATGTCGATCCTGAAGAAAACATCGACTCTTAAGCTGATTCAAGTACTTAATATATTTAACATTTCAAGTTTGTTAAATATTCGTTACCTTCCATATCATATCATTTTGAACTAGTTTATGAGACAAAAAAGGCGATGTTTCAAAAGAAAAAAGCCGTCACGAACAAACCATGATGGCACAACCCTTTCTTAACTAAAAACTAATTGCAATTTTGATAGTTTGTGAGAGACACAAGACATCGGCGTCAACTCGGATACTGAGAAGATAACTACAAGAAGATAAAGACCCGTTAACGAAAGCCTTCAAAACGGACAAACATACATGAATTTCTTGAGTCTTGGTCTCAAGAATCCATAGGTTTGGCGCCATCGTGAAAAATCCTTGGTCGCACACTGCCTTCTGCAACCCAAAACTACTCATAACTTTGATGGTCAGCTCGTAAATGTCCATTATGAATTTATAATTGGATAGCTAACTAGGTTAAGAATATACTGTACTTCTCTCCAGCTCCAACCTCGAATCTAGTGTTTTTGGAGCGTTGTGTTGAATGTTCGTGGTTTTTCCTTGTGGATATCCAAATAGGTCTCTAGTACCCAAATCGAAACATGGAAGATCCTGTTCTCATTCTTGTTCCGATGGATTTACTGTTCTTTAGTTAGTTCTAATGTTTTTTTCCTCCATTATGTCTGTCTCTCCTACTATTAGTATGAGTTGTGGTGAGTATATTTATCAATTACATTAAGAGGAGACCCGACATCCTAGTTAGGATGAAGAAGCAAAAAATGATAGATTTATCAATCATGGTGATCCTGAAGAAAACATCGACTCTAAAGCTGATTCACGTACTTAATATATTTAACATTTCAGGTTTGTTAAATATTCATTACCTTCTATATCATATCATTTTGAAAAAGTTTATGAGACAAAAAAGGCGATGTTTGAAAAGAAAAAAACCATCATGAACAAACCATGATAGCACAACCCTTTCTTAACTCATACTAATTGGAATTTTGATAGTTTGTGAGAGACAGAAGACATCGGCGTCAACTCTGATACGGAGAAGATAACTACCAGAAGATAAAGACCCGATAACGAAAGCCGTGAAAACAGACCAACATATATGAATTTCTTGAGTCTTGGGAGTCTTGGTCTCAAGAATCCATAGGTTTAGCACCATCGTGAAAATCCTTGGTCGCACACTGCCTTCTGCAACCCAAAAATACTCATAACTTTGATGGTCAGCTCGTCAATGTCCATTATGAATTTATAATTGGATAGCTAGCTAGGTTCGAATATATTGTACTTCTCTCTTGGTCCAACCTTGAACCTACTGTTTTGGAGTGTTTTGTGCAATGTTAAAGGTTCGTTCATGTGGACATCCAAATAGGTCCGTAGTACCTAAATCAAAACATCAAAGATCCTGTTCTCATTCTTGTTCTGATGGATTTACTGTTCTTTAGTTAGTTCTTATGTTTTTTTCTCTCCATTATGTCTGTCTCTCCTACTATTAGTATGAGTTGTGGTGAGTATATTCATCGATTCCATGAAGAGGCGACCCGACATCCTAGTTAGGATGAAGAAGCAAAAAATGATAGATTTATCAATTATGTCGATCCTGAAGAAAACATCGACTCTTAAGGTGATTCAAGTACTTAATATATTTAACATTTCAAGTTTGTTAAATATTCGTTACCTTCCATATCATATCATTTTGAACTAGTTTATGAGACAAAAAAGGCGATGTTTCAAAAGAAAAAAGCCGTCATGAACAAACCATGATGGCACAACCCTTTCTTAACTCAAAACTAATTGCAATTTTGATAGTTTGTGAGAGACACAAGACATCGGCGTCAACTCGGATACTGAGAAGATAACTACAAGAAGATAAAGACTCGTTAACGAAAGCCTTCAAAACGGACAAACATACATGAATTTCTTAAGTCTTGGTCTCAAGAATCCATAGGTTTGGCGCCATTGTGAAAAATCCTTGGTCGCACACTGCCTTCTGCAACCCAAAACTACTCATAACTTTGATGGTCAGCTCGTCAATGTCCATTATGAATTTATAATTGGATAGCTAGCTAGGTTAAGAATATACTGTACTTCTCTCCCGCTCCAACCTCGAACCTAGTGTTTCTGGAGCGTTGTGTTGAATGTCGTGGTTTTTCCGTGTGGATATCCAAATAGGTCTCTAGTACCCAAATCGAAACATGGAAGATCCTGTTCTCATTCTTGTTCCGATGGATTTACTTTTCTTTAGTTAGTTCTTATGTTTTTTTTCCTCCATTATGTCTGTCTCTCCTACTATTAGTATGAGTTGTGGTGAGTATATTGATCAATTACATTAAGAGGCGACCCGACATCCTAGTTAGGATGAAGAAGCAAAAAATGATAGATTTATCAATCATGGCGATCCTGAAGAAAACATCGACTCTAAAGCTGATTCAAGTACATAATATATTTAACATATCAGGTTTGTTAAATATTCATTACCTTCTATATCATATCATTTTGAAAAAGTTTATGAGACAAAAAAGGCGATGTTTGAAAAGAAAAAAACCATCATGAACAAACCATGATGGCACAACCCTTTCTTAACTCATACTAATTGGAATTTTGATAGTTTGTGAGAGACAGAAGACATCGGCGTCAACTCTGATACGGAGAAGATAACTACCAGAAGATAAAGACCCGATAACGAAAGCCGTGAAAACGGACCAACATATATGAATTTCTTGAGTCTTGGTCTCAAGAATCCATAGGTTTAGCACCATCGTGAAAACCCTTGGTCGCACACTGCCTTCTGCAACCCAAAAATACTCATAACTTTGATGGTCAGCTCGTCAATGTCCATTATGAATTTATAATTGGATAGCTAGCTAGGTTTAGAATATACTGTACTTCTCTCTTAGTCCAACCTTGAACCTACTGTTTTGGAGTGTTTTGTGCAATGTTAAAGGTTCGTTCATGTGGACATCCAAATAGGTTTGTAGTACCTAAATCAAAACATCAAAGATCCTGTTCTCATTCTTGTTCTGATGGATTTACTGTTCTTTAGTTAGTTCTTATGTTTTTTTCCCTCCATTATGTCTGTCTCTCCTACTATTAGTATGAGTTGTGGTGATATATTCATCGATTCCATGAAGAGGCGACCCGACATCCTAGTTAGGATGAAGAAGCAAAAAATGATAGATTTATCAATTATGTCGATCCTGAAGAAAACATCGACTCTTAAGGTGATTCAAGTACTTAATATATTTAACATTTCAAGTTTGTTAAATATTCGTTACCTTCCATATCATATAATTTTGAACTAGTTTATGAGACAAAAAAGGCGATGTTTCAAAAGAAAAAAGCCGTCATGAACAAACCATGATGGCACAACCCTTTCTTAACTCAAAACTAATTGCAAATTTTATAGTTTGTGAGAGACACAAGACATCGACGTCAACTCGGATACTGAGAAGATAACTACAAGAAGATAAAGACCCGTTAACGAAAGCCTTCAAAACGGACAAACATACATGAATTTCTTAAGTCTTGGTCTCAAGAATCCATAGGTTTGGCGCCATCGTGAAAAATCCTTGGTCGCACACTGCCTTCTGCAACCCAAAACTACTCATAACTTTGATGGCCAGCTCGTCAATGTCCATTATGAATTTATAATTGGATAGCTAGCTAGGTTAAGAATATACTGTACTTCTCTCCCGCTCCAACCTCGAACCTAGTGTTTTTGGAGCGTTGTGTTGAATGTCGTGGTTTTTCCGTGTGGATATCCAAATAGGTCTCTAGTACCCATATCAAAACATGGAAGATCCTGTTCTCATTCTTGTTCCGATGGATTTACTGTTCTTTAGTTAGTTCTTATGTTTTTTTTCCTCCATTATGTCCTCTCCTACTATTAGTATGAGTTGTGGTGAGTATATTGATCAATTACATTAAGAGGCGACCCGACATCCTAGTTAGGATGAAGAAGCAAAAAATGATAGATTTATCAAACATGGCGATCCTGAAGAAAACATCGACTCTAAAGCTGATTCAAGTACATAATATATTTAACATATCAGGTTTGTTAAATATTCGTTACCTTCCATATCATATCATTTTGAACTAGTTTATGAGACAAAAAGGCGATGTTTCAAAAGAAAAAAGCCGTCATGAATAAACCATGATGGCACAACCCTTTCTTAACTCAAAACTAATTGCGATTTTGATAGTTTGTGAGAGACACAAGACATCGGCGTCAACTCTGATACTGAGAAGATAACTACAAGAAGATAAAGACCCGTTAACAAAAGCCTTCAAAACGGACAAACATACATGAATTTCTTGAGTCTTGGTCTCAAGAATCCATAGGTTTGGCGCCATCGTGAAAATCCTTGGTCGTACAGTGCCTTCTACAACCAAAAACGACTCATAACTTTGATGGTCAGCTCGTTAATGTCTATTATGAACTTATAATTGGATAGCTATCTAGGTTCGAGAATATATTGTACTTCTCTCCCGCTCTAACCTCAAACCTTGTGTTTTTGGAGCGTTGTGTGCAATGTTCAAGGTTTTTTCGTGTGGATATCCGAATAAGTCTCTAGTACCCAAATCAAAACATAGAAGATCCTGTTCTAATTCCTGTTCCGATGGATTTACTGTTCTTTAGTTAGTTCTTATGTTCTTTTCCCTCCATTATGTCTGTCTCTCCTACTATTAGTATGAGTTGTGGTGAGTATATTGATCGATTCCATTAAGAGGCGACCCGACATCCTAGTTAGGATGAAGAAGCAAAAAATGATAGATTTATCAATCATGTCGATCCTGAAGAAATCATCGACTCTTAAGCTGATTCAAGTACTTAATATATTTAACATTTCAAGTTTGATAAATATTCGTTACCTTCCATATCATATCATTTTGAACTAGTTTATGAGATAAAAAAGGCGATGTTTCAAAAGAAAAAAGCCGTCATGAATAAACCATGATGGCACAACCCTTTCTTAACTCAAAACTAATTGCAATTTTGATAGTTTGTGAGAGACACAAGACATCGGCATCAACTTTGATACTGAGAAGATAACTACGAGAAGATAAAGACCCGTTAACGAAAGCCTACAAAACGAAAAAACATACATGAATTTCTTGAGTCTTGGTCTCAAGAATCCATAGGTTTGGCGCCATCGTGAAAATCCTTGGTTGTACAGTGCCTTCTACAACCAAAAACGACTCATAACTTTGATGGTCAGCTCGTTAATGTCTATTATGAACTTATAATTGGATAGCTATCTAGGTTCAAAATATATTGTACTTCTCTCCCGCTCTAACCTCAAACCTTGTGTTTTTGGAGCGTTGTGTGCAATGTTCAAGGTTTTTTCGTGTGGATATCCGAATAAGTCTCTAGTACCCAAATCAAAACATAGAAGATCCTGTTCTAATTCCTGTTCCGATGGATTTACTGTTCTTTAGTTAGTTCTTATGTTCTTTTCCCTCCATTATGTTTGTCTCTCCTACTATTAGTATGAGTTGTGGTGAGTATATTGATCGATTCCATTAAGAGGCGACCCGACATCCTAGTTAGGATGAAGAAGCAAAAAATGATAGATTTATCAATCATGTCGATCCTGAAGAAATCATCGACTCTTAAGCCGATTCAAGTACTTAATATATTTAACATTTCAAGTTTGATAAATATTCGTTACCTTCCATATCATATCATTTTGAACTAGTTTATGAGATAAAAAAGGCGATGTTTCAAAAGAAAAAAGCCGTCATGAATAAACCATGATGGCACAACCCTTTCTTAACTCAAAACTAATTGCAATTTTGATAGTTTGTGAGAGACACAAGACATCGGCATCAACTTTGATACTGAGAAGATAACTACGAGAAGATAAAGACCCGTTAACGAAAGCCTACAAAACGAAAAAACATACATGAATTTCTTGAGTCTTGGTCTCAAGAATCCATAGGTTTGGCGCCATCGTGAAAATCCCTTGTCGCATAGTGCCTTCTGCAACCCAAAACTACTCATAACTTTGATGGTCAGCTCGTTAATGTCGATTATGAACTTATAATTGGATAGCTAGCTAGGTTCAGAATATATTGTACTTCTCTCCCGCTCCAACCTCAAACATTGTGTTTTTGGAGCGTTGTGTGCAATGTTCAAGGTTTTTTCGTGTGGATATCCGAATAGGTCTCTAGTACCCAAATCAAAACATGGAAGATCCTGTTCTAATTCCTGTTCCAATGGATTTACTCGTTCTTTAGTTAGTTCTTATGTTTTTTCCCTCCATTATGTCTGTCTCTCCTACTATTAGTATGAGTTGTGGTGAGTATATTGATCGATTCCATTAAGAGGCGACCCGACATCCTAGTTAGGTGAAGAAGCAAAAAATGATTGATTTATCAATCATGTCGATCCTGAAGAAACATCGACTCTTAAGCTGATTCAAGTACTTAATATATTTAACATTCCAAGTTTGTTAAATATTCGTTACCTTCCATATCATATCATTTTGAACTAGTTTATGAGAGAAAAAAGGCGATGTTTCAAAAGAAAAAAGCCGTCATGAACAAACCATGATGGCACAACCCTTTCTTAACTCAAAACTAATTGCGATTTTGATAGTTTGTGAGAGACACAAGACATCGGCGTCAACTCTGATACTGAGAAGATAACTACAAGAAGATAAAGACCCGTTAACAAAAGCCTTCAAAACGGACAAACATACATGAATTTCTTGAGGCTTGGTCTCAAGAATCCATAGGTTTGGCGCCATCGTGAAAATCCTTGGTCGTACAGTGCCTTCTACAACCAAAAACTACTCATAACTTTGATGGTCAGCTCGTTAATGTCTATTATGAACTTATAATTGGATAGCTATCTAGGTTCAGAATATATTGTACTTCTCTCCCGCTCTAACCTCAAACCTTGTGTTTTTGGAGCGTTGTGTGCAATGTTCAAGGTTTTTTCGTGTGGATATCCGAATAAGTCTCTAGTACCCAAATCAAAACATAGAAGATCCTGTTCTAATTCCTGTTCCGATGGATTTACTGTTCTTTAGTTAGTTCTTATGTTTTTTTCCCTCCATTATGTCTGTCTCTCCTACTATTAGTATGAGTTGTGGTGAGTATATTGATCGATTCCATTAAGAGGCGACCCGACATCCTAGTTAGGATGAAGAAGCAAAAATGATAGATTTATCAATCATGTCGATCCTGAAGAAAACATCGACTCTTAAGCTGATTCAAGTACTTAATATATTTAACATTTCAAGTTTAATAAATATTCGTTACCTTCCATATCATATCATTTTGAACTAGTTTATGAGATAAAAAAGGCGATGTTTCAAAAGAAAAAAGCCGTCATGAATAAACCATGATGGCACAACCCTTTCTTAACTCAAAACTAATTGCAATTTTGATAGTTTGTGAGAGAGACAAGACATCGGCATCAACGTTGATAATGAGAAGATAACTACGAGAAGATAAAGACCCGTTAACGAAAGCCTACAAAACGAAAAAACATACATGAATTTCTTGAGTCTTGGTCTCAAGAATCCATAGGTTTGGCACCATCGTGAAAATCCTTGGTCGCACAGTGCCTTCTGCGACCCAAAACTACTCATAACTTTGATGGTCAGCTCGTTAATGTCGATTATGAACTTATAATTGGATAGCTAGCTAGGTTCAGAATATATTGTACTTCTCTCCCGCTCCAACCTCAAACCTTATGTTTTTGGAGCGTTGTGTGCAATGTTCAAGTTTTTTTCGTGTGGATATCCGAATAGGTCTCTAGTACCCAAATCAAAACATGGAAGATCCTGTTCTAATTCCTGTTCCGATGGATTTACTGTTCTTTAGTTAGTTCTTATGTTTTTTTCCCTCCATTATGTCTGTCTCTCCTACTATTAGTATGAATTGTGGTGAGTATATTGATCGATTCCATTAAGAGGCGACCCGACATCCTAGTTAGGCTGAAGAAGCAAAAAATGATTGATTTATCAATCATGTCGATCCTGAAGAAACATCGACTCTTAAGCTGATTCAAGTACTTAATATATTTAACATTCCAAGTTTGTTAAATATTCGTTACCTTCCATATCATATCATTTTGAACTAGTTTATGAGACAAAAAAGGCGATGTTTCAAAAGAAAAAAGCCGTCATGAACAAACCATGATGGCACAACCCTTTCTTAACTCAAAACTAATTGCGATTTTGATAGTTTGTGAGAGACACAAGACATCGGCGTCAACTCTGATACTGAGAAGATAACTAAAAGAAGATAAAGACCCGTTAACAAAAGCCTTCAAAACGGACAAACATACATGAATTTCTTGAGTCTTGGTCTCAAGAATCCATAGGTTTGGCGCCATCGTGAAAATCCTTGGTCGTACAGTGCCTTCTACAACCAAAAACTACTCATAACTTTGATGGTCAGCTCGTTAATGTCTATTATGAACTTATAATTGGATAGCTATCTAGGTTCAGAATATATTGTACTTCTCTCCCGCTCTAACCTCAAACCTTGTGTTTTTGGAGCGTTGTGTGCAATGTTCAAGGTTTTTTCGTGTGGATATCCGAATAAGTCTCTAGTACCCAAATCAAAACATAGAAGATCCTGTTCTAATTCCTGTTCCGATGGATTTACTGTTCTTTAGTTAGTTCTTATGTTTTTTCCCTCCATTATGTCTGTCTCTCCTACTATTAGTATGAGTTGTGGTGAGTATATTGATCGATTCCATTAAGAGGCGACCCGACATCCTAGTTAGGATGAAGAAGGAAAAAATGATAGATTTATCAATCATGTCGATCCTGAAGAAATCATCGACTCTTAAGCTGATTCAAGTACTTATTATATTTAACATTTCAAGTTTGATAAATATTCGTTACCTTCCATATCATATCATTTTGAACTAGTTTATGAGATAAAAAAGGCGATGTTTCAAAAGAAAAAAGCCGTCATGAATAAACCATGATGGCACAACCCTTTCTTAACTCAAAACTAATTGCAATTTTGATAGTTTGTGAGAGACACAAGACATCGGCATCAACGTTGATAATGAGAAGATATCTACGAGAAGATAAAGACCCATTAACGAAAGCCTACAAAACGAAAAAACATACATGAATTTCTTGAGTCTTGGTCTCAAGAATCCATAGGTTTGGCACCATCGTGAAAATCCTTGGTCGCACAGTGCCTTCTGCGACCCAAAACTACTCATAACTTTGATGGTCAGCTCGTTAATGTCGATTATGAACTTATAATTGGATAGCTAGCTAGGTTCAGAATATATTGTACTTCTCTCCCGCTCCAACCTCAAACCTTGTGTTTTTGGAGCGTTGTGTGCAATGTTCAAGGTTTTTTCGTGTGGATATCCGAATAGGTCTCTAGTACCCAAATCAAAACATGGAAGATCCTGTTCTAATTCCTGTTCCAATGGATTTACTGTTCTTTAGTTAGTTCTTATGTTTTTTCCCTCCATTATGTCTGTCTCTCCTACTATTAGTATGAGTTGTGGTGAGTATATTGATCGATTCCATTAAGAGGCGACCCGACATCCTAGTTAGGCTGAAGAAGCAAAAAATGATTGATTTATCAATCATGTCGATCCTAAAGAAACATCGACTCTTAAGCTGATTCAAGTACTTAATATATTTAACATTCCAAGTTTGTTAAATATTCGTTACCTTCCATATCATATCATTTTGAACTAGTTTATGAGAGAAAAAAGGCGATGTTTCAAAAGAAAAAAGCCGTCATGAACAAACCATGATGGCACAACCCTTTCTTAACTCAAAACTAATTGCGATTTTGATAGTTTGTGAGAGACACAAGACATCGGCGTCAACTCTGATACTGAGAAGATAACTACAAGAAGATAAAGACCCGTTAACAAAAGCCTTCAAAACGGACAAACATACATGAATTTCTTGAGGCTTGGTCTCAAGAATCCATAGGTTTGGCGCCATCGTGAAAATCCTTGGTCGTACAGTGCCTTCTAAACCAAAAACTACTCATAACTTTGATGGTCAGCTCGTTAATGTCTATTATGAACTTATAATTGGATAGCTATCTAGGTTCGGAATATATTGTACTTCTCTCCCGCTCTAACCTCAAACCTTGTGTTTTTGGAGCGTTGTGTGCAATGTTCAAGGTTTTTTCGTGTGGATATCCGAATAAGTCTCTAGTACCCAAATCAAAACATAGAAGATCCCGTTCTAATTCTCGTTCCGATGGATTTACTGTTCTTTAGTTAGTTCTTATGTTTTTTTCCCTCCATTATGTCTGTCTCTCCTACTATTAGTATGAGTTGTGGTGAGTATATTGATCGATTCCATTAAGAGGCGACCCGACATCCTAGTTAGGATGAAGAAGCAAAAATGATAGATTTATCAATCATGTCGATCCTGAATAAAACATCGACTCTTAAGCTGATTCAAGTACTTAATATATTTAACATTTCAAGTTTAATGAATATTCGTTACCTTCCATATCATATCATTTTGAACTAGTTTATGAGATAAAAAAGGCGATGTTTCAAAAGAAAAAAGCCGTCATGAATAAACCATGATGGCACAACCCTTTCTTAACTCAAAACTAATTGCAATTTTGATAGTTTGTGAGAGACACAAGACATCGGCATCAACGTTGATAATGAGAAGATAACTACGAGAAGATAAAGACCCGTTAACGAAAGCCTACAAAACGAAAAAACATACATGAATTTCTTGAGTCTTGGTCTCAAGAATCCATAGGTTTGGCACCATCGTGAAAATCCTTGGTCGCACAGTGCCTTCTGCGACCCAAAACTACTCATAACTTTGATGGTCGGCTCGTTAATGTCGATTATGAACTTATAATTGGATAGCTAGCTAGGTTCGAATATATTGTACTTCTCTCCCGCTCCAACCTCAAACCTTATGTTTTTGGAGCGTTGTGTGCAATGTTCAAGTTTTTTTCGTGTGGATATCCGAATAGGTCTCTAGTACCCAAATCAAAACATGGAAGATCCTGTTCTAATTCCTGTTCCAATGGATTTACTGTTCTTTAGTTAGTTCTTATGTTTTTTCCCTTCATTATGTCTGTCTCTCCTACTATTAGTATGACTTGTGGTGAGTATATTGATCGATTCCATTAAGAGGCGACCCGACATCCTAGTTAGGTGAAGAAGCAAAAAATGATTGATTTATCAATCATGTCGATCCTGAAGAAACATCGACTCTTAAGCTGATTCAAGTACTTAATATATTTAACATTCCAAGTTTGTTAAATATTCGTTACCTTCCATATCATATCATTTTGAACTAGTTTATGAGACAAAAAAGGCGATGTTTCAAAAGAAAAAAGCCGTCATGAACAAACCATGATGGCACAACCCTTTCTTAACTCAAAACTAATTGCGATTTTGATAGTTTGTGAGAGACACAAGACATCGGCGTCAACTCTGATACTGAGAAGATAACTAAAAGAAGATAAAGACCCGTTAACAAAAGCCTTCAAAACGGACAAACATACATGAATTTCTTGAGTCTTGGTCTCAAGAATCCATAGGTTTGGCGCCATCGTGAAAATCCTTGGTCGTACAGTTGCCTTCTACAACCAAAAACTACTCATAACTTTGATGGTCAGCTCGTTAATGTCTATTATGAACTTATAATTGGATAGCTATCTAGGTTCGGAATATATTGTACTTCTCTCCCGCTCTAACCTCAAACCTTGTGTTTTTGGAGCGTTGTGTGCAATGTTCAAGGTTTTTTCGTGTGGATATCCGAATAAGTCTCTAGTACCCAAATCAAAACATAGAAGATCCTGTTCTAATTCCTGTTCCGATGGATTTACTGTTCTTTAGTTAGTTCTTATGTTTTTTTCCCTCCATTATGTCTGTCTCTCCTACTATTAGTATGAGTTGTGGTGAGTATATTGATCGATTCCATTAAGAGGCGACCCGACATCCTAGTTAGGATGAAGAAGGAAAAAATGATAGATTTATCAATCATGTCGATCCTGAAGAAATCATCGACTCTTAAGCTGATTCAAGTACTTATTATATTTAACATTTCAAGTTTGATAAATATTCGTTACCTTCCATATCATATCATTTTGAACTAGTTTATGAGATAAAAAAGGCGATGTTTCAAAAGAAAAAAGCCGTCATGAATAAACCATGATGGCACAACCCTTTCTTAACTCAAAACTAATTGCAATTTTGATAGTTTGTGAGAGACACAAGACATCGGCATCAACGTTGATAATGAGAAGATAACTACGAGAAGATAAAGACCCGTTAACGAAAGCCTACAAAACGAAAAAACATACATGAATTTCTTGAGTCTTGGTCTCAAGAATCCATAGGTTTGGCACCATCGTGAAAATCCTTGGTCGCACGAGTGCCTTCGCGACCCAAAACTACTCATAACTTTGATGGTCAGCTCGTTAATGTCGATTATGAACTTATAATTGGATAGCTAGCTAGGTTCGAAATATATTGTACTTCTCTCCCGCTCCAACCTCAAACCTTGTGTTTTTGGAGCGTTGTGTGCAATGTTCAAGGTTTTTTCGTGTGGATATCCGAATAGGTCTCTAGTACCCAAATCAAAACATGGAAGATCTCGTTCTAATTCCTGTTCCAATGGATTTACTGTTCTTTAGTTAGTTCTTATGTTTTTTCCCTCCATTATGTCTGTCTCTCCTACTATTAGTATGAGTTGTGGTGAGTATATTGATCGATTCCATTAAGAGGCGACCCGACATCCTAGTTAGGCTGAAGAAGCAAAAAATGATTGATTTATCAATCATGTCGATCCTGAAGAAACATCGACTCTTAAGCTGATTCAAGTACTTAATATATTTAACATTCCAAGTTTGTTAAATATTCGTTACCTTCCATATCATATCATTTTGAACTAGTTTATGAGACAAAAAGGCGATGTTTCAAAAGAAAAAAGCCGTCATGAACAAACCATGATGGCACAACCCTTTCTTAACTCAAAACTAATTGCGATTTTGATAGTTTGTGAGAGACAGAAGACATCGGCGTCAACTCTGATACTGAGAAGATAACTACCAGAAGATAAAGACCCGATAACGAAAGCCTTCAAAACATACAAACATACATGAATTTCTTGAGTCTTGGTCTCAAGAATCCATAGGTTTGGCACCATCGTGACAATCCTTGGTCGCACACTGCGTTCTGCAACCCAAAAATACTCATAACTTTGATGGTCAGCTCGTCAATGTCCAATTTGAATTTAAAATCGGATAGCTAGCTAGGTTCAGAATATACTGTACTTCTCTCCTGCTCCAACCTTGAACCTAGTGTTTTTGGAGCGTTGTGTGCAATGTTCGTGGTTTTTCCGTGTGGATATCCAAATATGTCTCTTGTACCCAAATCAAAACATGGAAGATCCTGTTCTCATTCTTGTTCCGATGGATTTATAGTTCTTTAGTTAGTTCTTATGTTTTTTTTCCTCCATTATGTTTGTCTCTCCTACTATTAGTATGAGTTGTGGAGAGTATATTGATCAATTACATTAAGAGACGACCCGACATCCTAGTTAGGATGATGAAGCAAAAAATGATAGCTTTATTAATCATGGCGATGCTGAAGAAAACATCGACTATAAAGCTGATTGAAGTACTTAGTATATATAACATTTCAAGTTTGTTAAATATTCATTACCTTCTATATCATATCATTTTGAACTAGTATATGAGACAAAAAGGCGATGTTTGAAAAGAAAAACGCCATCATGAACAAACTGTGATGGCACAACCCTCTCTTAACTCAAAACTAATTCCAATTTTGATAGTTTGTGGGAGACACTAGACACCGGCGTCAACCCTGATACAAAGAAGATAACTACCAGAAGACAAAGACCTGTTAACAAAACTTTTCAAAACGAACAAACATACATGACTTTCTTGAGTCTTGGTCTCAATAATCCGTAGGTTTGGCACCATCGTGACAATCCTTGGTCGCACACTGCGTTCTGCAACCCAAAAATACTCATAACTTTGATGGTCAGCTCGTCAATGTCCAATATGAATTTAAAATCGGATAGCTAGCTAGGTTCAGAATATACTGTACTTCTCTCCTGCTCCAACCTTGAACCTAGTGTTTTTGGAGCGTTGTGTGCAATGTTCGAGGTTCGTTCGTGTGGACATCCAAAAAGGTCTGTAGTACCCAAATCAAAACATCAAAGAACCTGTTCTCATTCTTGCTCTGATCGATTTACTATTCTTTAGTTAATTCTTATGTTTGTTTTATCTCCATTATGTATGTCTCTCCTACTGTTAGTGTGAGTTCTGGTAAGGATATTGATCGATTCCCTGAAGAGGCGACCTGACATCCTAGGTAGGATGATGAAGCAAAAAATGATAGCTTGATCAATCATGGCGATGCTGAAGAAAACTTCGACTCTAAAGCTGATTCAAGTACTCAATATATTTAACATTTCAAGTTTGTTAAATATTCATTACCTTCTATATCATATCATTTGTAACTAGTATATGAGACAAAAAAGGCGATGTTTGAAACGAAAAGAGCCATCATGAACAAACCGTGATGGCACAACCCGTTCTTAACTCAAAACTAATTGCAATTTTGATAGGTTGTGGGAGACACAACACACTGTCGTCAACTCTGATATTGAGAGGATAACTACCAGAAGATAAAGACCCGATAACGAAAGCCGTGAAAACGGACAAACATACATGAATTTCAAGAGTCTTGGTCTCAAGAATCCATAGGTTTGGCGCCTTCGTGAAAATCCTTGGTCGCACACTGCCTTCTGCAACCCAAAACTACTCATAACTTTGATGGTCAACTCGTCCATGTCCATTATGAATTTATAATTGGATAGCTAGCTAGGTTCAAAATATACTGTACTTCTCTCCCGCTCCAACCTCGAACCTAGTGTTTTTTGAGCGTTGTGTGCAATGTTCGTGGTTTTTCCGTGTGGATATCCAAATAGGTCCCTTGTACCCAAATCAAAACATGGAAGATCCTGTTCTCATTCTTGTTCCGATGTATTTATAGTTCTTTAGTTAGTTCTTATGTTTTTTTTCCTCCATTATGTTTGTCTCTCCTACTATTAGTATGAGTTGTGGAGAGTATATTGATCAATTACATTAAGAGACGACCCGACATCCTAGTTAGGATGATGAAGCAAAAAATGATAGCTTTATTAATCATGGCGATGCTGAAGAAAACATCGACTATAAAGCTGATTGAAGTACTTAGTATATATAACATTTCAAGTTTGTTAAATATTCATTACCTTCTATATCATATCATTTTGAACTAGTATATGAGACAAAAAGGCGATGTTTGAAAAGAAAAACGCCATCATGAACAAACCGTGATGGCACAACCCTCTCTTAACTCAAAACTAATTCCAATTTTGATAGTTTGTGGGAGACACTAGACACCGGCGTCAACCCTGATACAAAGAAGATAACTACCAGAAGACAAAGACCTGTTAACAAAACTTTTCAAAACGAACAAACATACATGACTTTCTTGAGTCTTGGTCTCAATAATCCATAGGTTTGGCGCCATCGTGAAAATCCTTGGTCGCACATTGCCTTCTGCAACCCAAAACTACTCATAACATTGATGGTCAGCTCGTCAATATCCAATCTGAATCGATAATCGGATAGCTAGCTAGGTGCAGAATATACTCTATTCTCTCCCGGTCCAACCTCAAACCTAGTGGTTTTGCAGCATTGTGTGCAATGTTCGAGGTTCTTTCGTGTGGACATCCAAATAGGTCTGTAGTACCCAAATCAAAACAAGGAAGATCCTATTCTCATTCTTGTTCTAATGGATTTACTGTTCTTTAGTTAGTTCTTATGTTTGTTTTTCCTCCAATATGTCTATCTCTCCTATTATTAGTATGAGTTCTGGTGAGGATATTGATCGATTCCATTAAGAGGGGACCCGACTTTCTAGTTAGGATGAAGAAGCAAAAAATGATACCTTTATCAATCATGGCGATTCTGAAGAAAAGATCGACTATACAGTTGATTCAAGTACTTAATATTTTTGACATTTCAAGTTTGTTAAATATTCATTACCTTCTCTATCATATTATTTTCAACTAGTTTATGGGACAAAAAGGCGATCTTTGAAAAGAAAAAAGCCATCATGAAGAAACCATGGTTACACAACCCTTTCTTAACTCAAAACTAATTGCAATTTTGATGGTTTGTGATAGAAACAAGACACCGGCGTTACCTCTGATACTGAGAAGAAAACTACTAGAAGATAAAGACCCGTTAACGAAAGTTTTCAAAACGGGAAAACATGCATGACTTTCTTGATTCTTGGTCTCAATAATCCATAGGTTTGGCGCCATCGTGACAATCCTTGGTCGCACACTACCTTCTGTAACCCAAAACTACTCATAACTTTGATGGTCAGCTCGTCAATATCCAAACTGAATCGATAATCGGATAGCTAGCTAGGTTCAGAATATACTCTATTTCTCTCCCGCTCCAACCTCAAACCTAGTGTTTTTGGAGCGTTGTGTGCAATTTTTGAGGTTATTTCGGGTGGACATCCAAATAGGTCTCTAGTACCCAAATCAAAACATGGAAGATCCTATTCTCATTCTTGTTCTGATGGATTTACTGTTCTTTAGTTAGTTCTTATGTTTGTTTTTCCTCCAATATGTCTATCTCTCCTACTATTAGTGTGAGTTCTGGTGAGGATATTGATCGATTCCATTAAGAGGGGACCCGACTTTCTAGTTAGGATGAAGAAGCAAAAAATGATACCTTTATCAATAATGGCGATTCTGAAGAAAAGATCGACTATAAAGTTGATTCAAGTACTTAATATTGTTGAGATTTCAAGTTTGTTAAATATTCATTACCTTCTCTATCATATTATTTTGAACTAGTTTATGGGACAAAAAGGCGATCTTTGAAAAGAAAAAAGCCATCATGAACAAACCATGGTTACACAACCCTTTCTTAACTCAAAACTAATTGCAATTTTGATGGTTTGTGATAGACACAAGACACTGGCATCACCTCTGATACTGAGAAGAAAACTTCTAGAAGATAAAGACCCGTTAACGAAAGTTTTCAACACGGGAAAACATGCATGACTTTCTTGAGTCGTGGTCTCAATTATCCATAGATTTGGCGCCATCGTGACAATCCTTGGTCACACACTACCTTGTGCAACCCAAAACTACTCATAACTTTGATGGTCAGCTCATCAATATCCAAACTGAATCGATAATCGGATAGCTAGCTAGGTTCAGAATATAATGTACTTCACTCCCGCTCCAACCTCGAACCTAGTGTTTTTGGAGCGTTGTGTGCAATGTTTGAGGTTCTTTCGTGTGGATATCCGAATATGTCTCTAGTACCCAAATCAAAACATGGAAGATCCTGTTCTCATTCTTGTTCCGATGGATTTACTATTCTTTAGTTAGTTCTTATGTTTGTTTTTCCTCCAATATGTCTATCTCTCCTACTATTAGTGTGAGTTCTGGTGAGGATATTGATCGATTCCATTAAGAGGGGACCCGACTTTCTAGTTAGGATGAAGAAGCAAAAAATTATACCTTTATCAATAATGGCGATTCTGAAGAAAAGATCGACTATAAAGTTGATTCAAGTACTTAATATTGTTGACATTTCAAGTTTTTTAAATATTCATTACCTTCTCTATCATATTATTTTGAACTAGTTTATGGGACAAAAAGGCGATCTTTGAAAAGAAAAAAGCCATCATGAACAAACCATGGTTACACAACCCTTTCTTAACTCAAAACTAATTGCAATTTTGATGGTTTGTGATAGACACAAGACACTGGCGTCACCTCTGATACTGAGAAGAAAACTTCTAGAAGATAAAGACCCGTTAACGAAAGTTTTCAACACGGGAAAACATGCATGACTTTCTTGAGTCTTGGTCTCAATAATCCATAGATTTGGCGCCATTGTGACAATCCTTGGTCACACACTACCTTGTGCAACCCAAAACTACTCATAACTTTGATGGTCAGCTCGTCAATATCCAAACTGAATCGATAATCGGATAGCTAGCTAGGTTCAGAATATAATGTACTTCTCTCCCGCTCCAACCTCGAACCTAGTGTTTTTGGAGCGTTGTGTGCAATGTTTGAGGTTCTTTCGTGTGGATATCCGAATATGTCTCTAGTACCCAAATCAAAACATGGAAGATCCTGTTCTCATTCTTGTTCCGATGGATTTACTGTTCTTTAGTTAGTTCTTATGTTTGTTTTTCCTCCAATATGTCTATCTCTCCTACTATTAGTGTGAGTTCTGGTGAGGATATTGATCGATTCCATTAAGAGGGGACCCGACTTTCTAGTTAGCATGAAGAAGCAAAAAATGATACCTTTATCAATCATAGCGATTCTTAAGAAAAGATCGACTATAAAGCTGATTCAAGTACTTAATATATTTAACATTTCAAGTTTGTTAAATATTCATTACCTTATATATCATATCATTTTGAACTAGTTTATGAGACAAAAAAGGCGATGTTTGAAAAGAAAAAAGCCATCATGAACAAACCATGGTGGTAAAACACTTTCTTAACTAAAAACTAATTGCAATTTTGATGGTTTGTGAGAGACACAACACACCGGCGTCAACTCTGATACTGAGAAGATCACTACCAGAAGATAAAAACCCGTTAACAAAACTTTTCAAAACGAACAAACATACATGACTTCTTGAGTCATGGTCTAAAGAATCCATAGGTTTGGCGCCATCGTGCAAATCCTTGGTCGCAAACCGCTCTCGCAACCCAAAACTACTCATAACCTTGATGATCAGCTCATCAATATCAATTGTGAATCAATAATCGGATAGCTAGCTAGGTTCGGAATATACTTTATTTCTCTCACGCTCCAACCTGGAACCTAGTATTTTTGGAGCGTTGCGTGCAATGTTTGAGGTTCTTTCGTGTGGACATCCAAACAATGTCCGTAGTACCCAAATCAAAACATGGAAGATCTTGTTCTCGTTCTTGTTCCGATGGATTTACTTGTTCTTTAGTTAGTTCTTATGATTGTGTTTCCTCCATTATGTCTGTCTCTCCGACTATTAGTCTGAGTTCTGGTGAGGATATTGATCGATTCCATTAAGAGGCGACCCAACATCCTAATTAGGATGAAGAAGCAGAAAATGATAGCTTTATCAATTATAGCGATCCTGAAGAAAACATCGACTCTAAAGCTGATTCAAGTACTTAATATATTTAACGTTTCAAGTTTTTTAAATATTCATTACCTTCTATATCATATCATTTTGAACTAGTTTATGAGACAAAAAAGGCGATGTTTGAAAAGAAAATAGCCATCATGATCAAAGCATGGTGGCACAACCCTTTCTTAAATCAAAACTAATTGTAATTTTGATGGTTTGTGAGAGACACAAGATACCGATGTCAACTCTAATACTGAGAAGATAACTACCGAAAGATAAAGACCCGTTAAAAAAACTTTTTAAAATGAACAAACATATGTGACTTTCTCGAGTCTTGCTCTCAAGAATCCATAGGTTTGGCGCCATCGTGAAAATCCTTGGTCGCACACTGCCTTCTGCAACCCAAAACTACTCATAACCTTGATGATCAGCTCATCAATATCAATTGTGAATCCATAATCGGATAGCTAGCTAGGTTCGGAATATACTTTATTTCTCTCACGCTCCAACCTGGAACCTAGTGTTTTTGGAGCGTTGCGTGCAATGTTTGAGGTTCTTTCGTGTGGACATCCAAACAGGTCTGTAGTACCCAAATCAAAACATGGAAGATCTTGTTCTCGTTCTTATTCTAATGGATTTACTGTTCTTTAGTTAGTTCTTATGATTGTGTTTCCTCCATTATGTCTGTCTCTCCTATATTAGTGTGAGTTCTGGTGAGTATATTGATCGATTCCATTAAGAGGCGACCCAACATCCTAATTAGGATGAAGAAGCAAAAAATGATACCTTTATCAATCATAGCGATCCTGATGAAAACATCGACTCTAAAGCTGATTCAAGTACTTAATATATTTAACATTTCAAGTTTGTTAAATATTCATTACCTTATATATCATATCATTTTGAACTAGTTTATGAGACAAAAAAGGCGATGTTTGAAAAGAAAAAAGCCATCATGAACAAACCATGGTGGTAAAACACTTTCTTAACTAAAAACTAATTGCAATTTTGATGGTTTGTGAGAGACACAAGACACCGGCGTCAACTCTGATACTGAGAAGATCACTACCAGAAGATAAAAACCCGTTAACAAAACTTTTCAAAACGAACAAACATACATGACTTCTTGAGTCATGGTCTAAAGAATCCATAGGTTTGGCGCCATCGTGCAAATCCTTGGTCGCAAACTGCCTTCTGCAACCCAAAACTACTCATAACCTTGATGATCAGCTCATCAATATCAATTGTGAATCAATAATCGGATAGCTAGCTAGGTTCGGAATATACTTTATTTCTCTCACGCTCCAACCTGGAACCTAGTATTTTTGGAGCGTTGCGTGCAATGTTTGAGGTTCTTTCGTGTGGACATCCAAACAGGTCTGTAGTACCCAAATCAAAACATGGAAGATCTTGTTCTCGTTCTTGTTCTGATGGATTTACTGTTCTTTAGTTAGTTCTTATGATTGTGTTTCCTCCATTATGTCTGTCTCTCCGACTATTAGTCTGAGTTCTGGTGAGGATATTGATCGATTCCATTAAGAGGCGACCCAACATCCTAATTAGGATGAAGAAGCGAAAAATGATAGCTTTATCAATTATAGCGATCCTGAAGAAAACATCGACTCTAAAGCTGATTCAAGTACTTAATATATTTAACGTTTCAAGTTTTTTAAATATTCATTACCTTCTATATCATATCATTTTGAACTAGTTTATGAGACAAAAAAGGCGATGTTTGAAAAGAAAATAGCCATCATGATCAAAGCATGGTGGCACAACCCTTTCTTAAATCAAAACTAATTGTAATTTTGATGGTTTGTGAGAGACACAAGATACCGATGTCAACTCTAATACTGAGAAGATAACTACCAGAAGATAAAGACCCGTTAAAAAAACTTTTTAAAATGAACAAACATATGTGACTTTCTCGAGTCTTGCTCTCAAGAATCCATAGGTTTGGCGCCATCGTGAAAATCCTTGGTCGCACACTGCCTTCTGCAACCCAAAACTACTCATAACCTTGATGATCGGCTCATCAATATCAATTGTGAATCCATAATCGGATAGCTAGCTAGGTTCGGAATATACTTTATTTCTCTCACGCTCCAACCTGGAACCTAGTGTTTTTGGAGCGTTGCGTGCAATGTTTGAGGTTCTTTCGTGTGGACATCCAAACAGGTCTGTAGTACCCAAATCAAAACATGGAAGATCTTGTTCTCGTTCTTATTCTAATGGATTTACTGTTCTTTAGTTAGTTCTTATGATTGTGTTTCCTCCATTATGTCTGTCTCTCCTATATTAGTGTGAGTTCTGGTGAGTATATTGATCGATTCCATTAAGAGGCGACCCAACATCCTAATTAGGATGAAGAAGCAAAAAATGATACCTTTATCAATCATAGCGATCCTGATGAAAACATCGACTCTAAAGCTGATTCAAGTACTTAATATATTTAACGTTTCAAGTTTTTTAAATATTCATTACCTTCTATATCATATTATTTTTAACTAGTTTATGAGACAAACAAGGCGATGTTTGAAAAGAAAAAAGCCATCATGAACAAACCATGGTGGTACAACCCTTTCTTAACTCAAAACTAATTGCAATTTGGATGGTTTGTTAGAGACACAAGACACCGACATCAACTCTGATACTGAGAAGATAACTACCGGAAGATAAAGTCCCGTTAACAAAAAATTTCAAAACCAACAAACATACATGACTTTCTTGAGTCTTGGTCTCAAGAATCTATAGGTTTGGTCTCATCGTGAAAATCCTTTGTCACGCACTGCCTTCTGCAACCCAAAACTGCTCATAACGTTGATGATCAGCTCATCAATATCCATTCTGAATCGATAATCGGATAGCTAGATAGGTTCGGAATATACTTTATTTCTCTCAAGCTCCAACCTCAAACCTAGTGTTTTTGGAGAATTCTGTGCAATGTTTGAGGTTCTTTTGTGTGGACATCCAAATAGGTCTGTAGTACCCAAATCAAAACATGGAACATCATGTTCTCATTCTTGCTCTGATGCATTTACTATTCTTTAGTTAGTTCTTATGTTTGTGTTTCCTCCATTATGTCTGTCTCTCCGACTATTAGTGTGAGTTCTGGTGAGTATATTGATCGATTCCATTAAGAGGCAACCCAACATCCTAATTAGGATGAAGAAGCAAAAAATGATACCTTTTCAATCATGGCGATCCTGAAGAAAACATCGACTCTAAAGCTGATTCAATTACTTAATATATTTAACATTTCAAGTTTGTTAAATATTCATTAGCTTCTATATCATATCATTTTGAACTAGTTTATGACACAAAATAGGCGATGTTTGAAAAGAAAAAAGTCATCATGAACAAACCATGGTGGCACAACCCTTTCGTAACTCAAAACTAATTGCAACTTTGATGGTTTGTGAGAGACACAAGACACCAGCGTCAACTCTGATACTGAGAAGATAACTACCAGAAGATAAAGTCCCGTTAACAAAACTTTTCAAAACCAACAAACATACATGACTTTCTTGAGTCTTGGTCTCAAGAATCCATAGGTTTGGTCCCATCGTGAAAATCCTTTTTCACACACTGCCTTCTGCAACCCAAAACTGCTCATAACGTTGATAATCAGCTCATTAATTTCCATTCTGAATCCATAATCGGATAGCAACCTAGGTTTGAAATATACTTTATTTCTCTCACGCTCCAACCTCGAACCTAGTGTTTTTGGAGCGTTGTGTGCAATGTTCGAGGTTCTTTCATGTGGACATCTAAATAGGACTATAGTACCCAAATCAAAACATGGAAGATCATGTTCTCATTCTTGTTCAGATGGATTTATTGTTCTTTAGTTAGTTCTTATGTTTGTGTTTCCTCCATTATGTCTATCTCTCCGACTATTAGTGTGAGTTCTGGTGAGTATATTGATCGATTCCATTAAGAGGCGACCCAACATCCTAATTAGGATGAAGAAGCAAAAAATGATACCTTTATCAATCATGGGATCCTAAAGAAAACATCGACTCTAAAGCTTATTGAAGTACTTAATATTAAACATTTCAAGTTTGTTAAATATTCATTACCTTCTATATCATATCATTTTGAACTAGTTTATGAGATAAAAAAGGCGATGTTTAAAAAGAAAAAGCCATCATGAACAAACCATGGTGGCACAACCCTTTCTTAACTCAAAACTAATTGCAATTTTGATGGTTTGTGAGAGACACAAGACACCGACATCAACTCTGATACTGAGAAGATAACTACCGGAAGATAATGTCCCGTTAACAAAAAATTTCATAACCAACAAACATACATGACTTTCTTGAGTCTTGGTCTCAAGAATCCATAGGTTTGGTCCCATCGTGAAAATCCTTTTTCACACACTACCTTCTGCAACCCAAAACTGCTCATAACGTTGATAATCAGCTCATTAATTTCCATTCTGAATCGATAATCGGATAGCAACCTAGGTTTGAAATATACTTTATTTCTCTCACGCTCCAACCTCGAACCTATTGTTTTTGGAGTAGTGTGTGCAATGTTCGAGGTTCTTTCATGTGGACATCCAAATAGGACTATAGTACCCAAATCAAAACATGGAAGATCATGTTCTCATTCTTGTTCAGATGGATTTACTGTTCTTTAGTTAGTTCTTATGTTTGTGTTTCCTCCATTATGTCTATCTCTCCGACTATTAGTGTGAGTTCTGGTGAGTATATTGATCGATTCCATTAAGAGGCGACCCAACATCCTAATTAGGATGAAGAAGCAAAAAATGATACCTTTATCAATCATGGCGATCCTGAAGAAAACATCGACTCTAAAGCTTATTGAAGTACTTAATATATTTAACATTTGAAGTTTGTTAAATATTCATTACCTTCTATATCATATCATTTTGAACTAGTTTATGAGACAAAAAAGGCGATGTTTAAAAAGAAAAAGCCATCATGAACAAACCATGGTGGCACATTCCTTTCTTAACTCAAAACTAATTGCAATTTTGATGGTTTGTGTGAGACACAAGACACCGGCATCAACTCTGATACTGAGAAGATAACTACCGGAAGATAATGTCCCGTTAACAAAAAATTTCATAACCAACAAACATACATGACTTTCTTGAGTCTTGGTCTCAAGAATCCATAGGTTTGGTCCCATCGTGAAAATCCTTTTTCACACACACATCGCCTTCGCAACCCAAAACTCGCTCATAACGTTGATAATCGGCTCATTAATTTCCATTCGAATCCATAATCGGATAGCAACCTAGGTTTGAAATATACTTTATTTCTCTCACGCTCCAACCTCGAACCTAGTGTTTTTGGAGCGTTGTGTGCAATGTTCGAGGTTCTTTCATGTGGACATCCAAATAGGACTATAGTACCCAAATCAAAACATGGAAGATCATGTTCTCATTCTTGTTCAGATGGATTTACTGTTCTTTAGTTAGTTCTTATGTTTGTGTTTCCTCCATTATGTCTATCTCTCCGACTATTAGTGTGAGTTACGGTGAGTATATTGATCGATTCCATTAAGAGGCGACCCAACATCCTAATTAGGATGAAGAAGCAAAAAATGATACCTTTATCAATCATGGGATCCTAAAGAAAACATCGACTCTAAAGCTTATTGAAGTACTTAATATTAAACATTTCAAGTTTGTTAAATATTCATTACCTTCTATATCATATCATTTTGAACTAGTTTATGAGATAAAAAAGGCGATGTTTAAAAAGAAAAAGCCATCATGAACAAACCATGGTGGCACAACCCTTTCTTAACTCAAAACTAATTGCAATTTTGATGGTTTGTGAGAGACACAAGACACCGACATCAACTCGATACGAGAAGATAACTACCGGAAGATAATGTCCCGTTAACAAAAAATTTCATAACCAACAAACATACATGACTTTCTTGAGTCTTGGTCTCAAGAATCCATAGGTTTGGTCCCATCGTGAAAATCCTTTTTCACACACTACCTTCTCGCAACCCAAAGCGCTCATAACGTTGATAATCGGCTCATTAATTTCCATTCTGAATCGATAATCGGATAGCAACCTAGGTTTGAAATATACTTGATTTCTCTCACGCTCCAACCTCGAACCTAGTGTTTTTGGAGTAGTGTGTGCAATGTTCGAGGTTCTTTCATGTGGACATCCAAATAGGGCTATAGTACCCAAATCAAAACATGGAAGATCATGTTCTCATTCTTGTTCAGACGGATTTACTGTTCTTTAGTTAGTTCTTATGTTTGTGTTTCCTCCATTATGTCTATCTCTCCGACTATTAGTGTGAGTTCCGGTGAGTATATTGATCGATTCCATTAAGAGGCGACCCAACATCCTAATTAGGATGAAGAAGCAAAAAATGATACCTTTATCAATCATGGTGATCCTGAAGAAAACATCGACTCTAAAGCTTATTGAAGTACTTAATATATTTAACATTTGAAGTTTGTTAAATATTCATTACCTTCTATATCATATCATTTTGAACTAGTTTATGAGACAAAAAAGGCGATGTTTAAAAAGAAAAAGCCATCATGAACAAACCATGGTGGCACAATCCTTTCTTAACTCAAAACTAATTGCAATTTTGATGGTTTGTGTGAGACACAAGACACCGGCATCAACTCGATACCGAGAAGATAACTACCGGAAGATAATGTCCCGTTAACAAAAAATTTCATAACCAACAAACATACATGACTTTCTTGAGTCATGGTCTGAAGAATCCATAGGTTTGGCACCATCATGAAAATCCTTGGTCGCACACGCGCCTTCTCGCAATCCAAAGCGCTCGCATAACTTTGATGATCGGCTCATCAATATCCATTATGAATCGATAATCGGATAGCTAGCTAGGTTCGGAATATACTTTTTTGTCTCACGCTCCAACCTCAAACCTAGTGTTTTTGGAGAATTATGTGTAATGTTTGAGGTTCTTTTTGTGTGGACATAAAAATAGGTCTGTAGTACCCAAATCAAAACATGGAAGATCCTGTTCTCATTCTTGTTCTGATGGATTTACTATTCTTTAGTTAGTTTTTATGTTTTTTTCCACCTTTATGTCTTTCTCTCCTACTATTAGTGTGAGTTCTCATGAGGATATTGATCGATTCCATTAGGAGGCGACCCGACATCCTAGTTAGGATGAAGAAGAAAAAAATGATAGCTTTATCGATCATGGCGATCCTAAAGAAAACATCGACTCTAAAGCTGATTCAAGTACTTAATATATTTAACATTTCAAGTTTGTTAAATATTCATTACCTTCTATATCATATCATTTTGAACTAGTTTATGAAACAAAAAAGGCAATGTTTGAAAAGAAAAAAGCCATCATGAACAAACCATGGTGGTACAACCCTTTCTTAACTCAAAACTAATTGCAATTTTGATGGTTTGTGAGAGACACAAGACACCGACTTCAACTTTGATACTAGAAGATAACTACGGAAGATAAAGTCCCGTTAACAAAAAATTTCAAAACCAACAAACATACATGACTTTCTTGAGTCTTGATCTCAAGAATCCATAGGTTTGGTCTCATCGTGAAAATCCTTTATCACGCACTGCCTTCTGCAACCCAAAACTTCTCATAACGTTGATGATCAGCTCATTAATATCCATTCTGAATCGATAATCGGATAGCTACCTAGGTTCCGAATATACTTTATTTCTCTCACGCTCCAACCTCAAACCTAGTGTTTTTGGAGAATTCTGCGCAATGTTTGAGGTTCTTTTGGGTGGACATCCAAATAGGTTTGTAGTACCCAAATCAAAACATGGAAGATCCTGTTCTCATTCTTGTTCTGATGGATTTACTATTCTTTATTTAGTTTTTATGTTTGTTTTTCCTCCTTTATGTCTTTCTCTCCTACTATTAGTGTGAGTTCTCATGAGGATATTGATTGATTCCATTAAAAGGCGACCCGACATCCTAGTTCGGATGAAGAAGCAAAAAATGATATATTTATCGATCAAGGAGATCTGAAGAAAACATCGACTCTAAAGCTGATTCAAGTACTTAATATATTTAACATTTCAAGTTTGTTAAATATTCATTACCGTCTATATCATATCATTTTGAACTAGTTTATGAGACAAAAAGGCGATGTTTGAAAAGAAAAAAGCCATCATGAACAAACCATGGTGGCACAACCCTTTCTTAACTCAAAACTAATTGCAATTTTGATGGTTTGTGAGAGACACAAGACATCGACATCAACTCTGATACTGAGAAGATAACTACCGGAAGATAAAGTCCCGTTAACAAAAAAATTCAAAACTAACAAACATACATGACTTTCTTGAGGCTTGGTCTCAAGAATCCATAGGTTTGGTCTCATCGTGAAAATCCTTTGTCACGCACTGCCTTCGCAACCCAAAACTACTCATAACGTTGATGATCGGCTCATTAATATCCATTCTAAATCGATAATCGGATAGCAACCTAGGTTTGAAATATACTTTATTTCTCTCACGCTCCAACCTCGAACCTAGTGTTTTTGGAGCAAAGTGTGTGCAATGTTCGAGGTTCTTTCATGTGGACATCCAAATAGGACAATAGTACCCAAATCAAAACATGGAAGATCATGTTCTCATTCTTGTTCGATGGATTTACTTGTTCTTTAGTTAGTTCTTATGTTTGTGTTTCCTCCATTATGTCTATCTCTCCGACTATTAGTGTGAGTTCTGGTGAGTATATTGATCGATTCCATTAAGAGGCGACCCAACATCCTAATTAGGATGAAGAAGCAAAAAATGATACCTTTATCAATCATGGCGATCTCGAAGAAAACATCGACTCTAAAGCTTATTGAAGTACTTAATATATTTAACATTTGAAGTTTGTTAAATATTCATTACCTTCTATATCATATCATTTTGAACTAGTTTATGAGACAAAAAAGGCGATGTTTAAAAAGAAAAAGCCATCATGAACAAACCATGGTGGCACATTCCTTTCTTAACTCAAAACTAATTGCAATTTTGATGGTTTGTGTGAGACACAAGACACCGGCATCAACTCTGATACTGTGAAGATAACTACCGGAAGATAATGTCCCGTTAACAAAAAATTTCATAACCAACAAACATACATGACTTTCTTGAGTCTTGGTCTCAAGAATCCATAGGTTTGGTCCCATCGTGAAAATCCTTTTTCACACACTGCCTTCTGCAACCCAAAACTGCTCATAACGTTGATAATCAGCTCATTAATTTCCATTCTGAATCCATAATCGGATAGCAACCTAGGTTTGAAATATACTTTATTTCTCTCACGCTCCAACCTCGAACCTAGTGTTTTTGGAGCGTTGTGTGCAATGTTCGAGGTTCTTTCATGTGGACATCCAAATAGGACTATAGTACCCAAATCAAAACATGGAAGATCATGTTCTCATTCTTGTTCAGATGGATTTACTTGTTCTTTAGTTAGTTCTTATGTTTGTGTTTCCTCCATTATGTCTATCTCTCCGACTATTAGTGTGAGTTACGGTGAGTATATTGATCGATTCCATTAAGAGGCGACCCAACATCCTAATTAGGATGAAGAAGCAAAAAATGATACCTTTATCAATCATGGGATCCTAAAGAAAACATCGACTCTAAAGCTTATTGAAGTACTTAATATTAAACATTTCAAGTTTGTTAAATATTCATTACCTTCTATATCATATCATTTTGAACTAGTTTATGAGATAAAAAAGGCGATGTTTAAAAAGAAAAAGCCATCATGAACAAACCATGGTGGCACAACCCTTTCTTAACTCAAAACTAATTGCAATTTTGATGGTTTGTGAGAGACACAAGACACCGACATCAACTCTGATACTGAGAAGATAACTACCGGAAGATAATGTCCCGTTAACAAAAAATTTCATAACCAACAAACATACATGACTTTCTTGAGTCTTGGTCTCAAGAATCCATAGGTTTGGTCCCATCGTGAAAATCCTTTTTCACACACTACCTTCTGCAACCCAAAACTGCTCATAACGTTGATAATCAGCTCATTAATTTCCATTCTGAATCGATAATCGGATAGCAACCTAGGTTTGAAATATACTTTATTTCTCTCACGCTCCAACCTCGAACCTAGTGTTTTTGGAGTAGTGTGTGCAATGTTCGAGGTTCTTTCATGTGGACATCCAAATAGGGCTATAGTACCCAAATCAAAACATGGAAGATCATGTTCTCATTCTTGTTCGACGGGATTTACTCGTTCTTTAGTTAGTTCTTATGTTTGTGTTTCCTCCATTATGTCTATCTCTCCGACTATTAGTGTGAGTTCTGGTGAGTATATTGATCGATTCCATTAAGAGGCGACCCAACATCCTAATTAGGATGAAGAAGCAAAAAATGATACCTTTATCAATCATGGTGATCCTGAAGAAAACATCGACTCTAAAGCTTATTGAAGTACTTAATATATTTAACATTTGAAGTTTGTTAAATATTCATTACCTTCAATATCATATCATTTTGAACTAGTTTATGAGACAAAAAAGGCGATGTTTAAAAAGAAAAAGCCATCATGAACAAACCATGGTGGCACAATCCTTTCTTAACTCAAAACTAATTGCAATTTTGATGGTTTGTGTGAGACACAAGACACCGGCATCAACTCGATACCGAGAAGATAACTACCGGAAGATAATGTCCCGTTAACAAAAAATTTCATAACCAACAAACATACATGACTTTCTTGAGTCATGGTCTCGAAGAATCCATAGGTTTGGCACCATCATGAAAATCCTTGGTCGCACACTCGCCTTCGCAATCCAAAACTGCTCATAACTTTGATGATCAGCTCATCAATATCCATTATGAATCGATAATCGGATAGCTAGCTAGGTTCGGAATATACTTTTTTGTCTCACGCTCCAACCTCAAACCTAGTGTTTTTGGAGAATTATGTGTAATGTTTGAGGTTCTTTTTGTGTGGACATCAAAATAGGTCTGTAGTACCGAAATCAAAACATGGAAGATCCTGTTCTCATTCTTGTTCTGATGGATTTACTATTCTTTAGTTAGTTTTTATGTTTTTTTCCACCTTTATGTCTTTCTCTCCTACTATTAGTGTGAGTTCTCATGAGGATATTGATCGATTCCATTAGGAGGCGACCCGACATCCTAGTTAGGATGAAGAAGAAAAAAAATGATAGCTTTATCGATCATGGCGATCCTAAAGAAAACATCGACTCTAAAGTCGATTCAAGTACTTAATATATTTAACATTTCAAGTTTGTTAAATATTCATTACCTTCTATATCATATCATTTTGAACTAGTTTATGAGACAAAAAAGGCAATGTTTGAAAAGAAAAAAGCCATCATGAACAAACCATGGTGGTACAACCCTTTCTTAACTCAAAACTAATTGCAATTTTGATGGTTTGTGAGAGACACAAGACACCGACTTCAACTTTGATACTGAGAAGATAACTACCGGAAGATAAAGTCCCGTTAACAAAAAATTTCAAAACCAACAAACATACATGACTTTCTTGAGTCTTGATCTCAAGAATCCATAGGTTTGGTCTCATCGTGAAAATCCTTTATCACGCACTGCCTTCTGCAACCCAAAACTTCTCATAACGTTGATGATCAGCTCATTAATATCCATTCTGAATCGATAATCGGATAGCTACCTAGGTTCCGAATATACTTTATTTCTCTCACGCTCCAACCTCAAACCTAGTGTTTTTGGAGAATTCGCGCAATGTTTGAGGTTCTTTTGGGTGGACATCCAAATAGGTTTGTAGTACCCAAATCAAAACATGGAAGATCCTGTTCTCATTCTTGTTCTGATGGATTTACTATTCTTTATTTAGTTTTTATGTTTGTTTTTCCTCCTTTATGTCTTTCTCTCCTACTATTAGTGTGAGTTCTCATGAGGATATTGATTGATTCCATTAAAAGGCGACCCGACATCCTAGTTCGGATGAAGAAGCAAAAAATGATATATTTATCGATCAAGGAGATCCTGAAGAAAACATCGACTCTAAAGCTGATTCAAGTACTTAATATATTTAACATTTCAAGTTTGTTAAATATTCATTACCGTCTATATCATATCATTTTGAACTAGTTTATGAGACAAAAAGGCGATGTTTGAAAAGAAAAAAGCCATCATGAACAAACCATGGTGGCACAACCCTTTCTTAACTCAAAACTAATTGCAATTTTGATGGTTTGTGAGAGACACAAGACATCGACATCAACTCTGATACTGAGAAGATAACTACCGGAAGATAAAGTCCCGTTAACAAAAAAATTCAAAACTAACAAACATACATGACTTTCTTGAGGCTTGGTCTCAAGAATCCATAGGTTTGGTCTCATCGTGAAAATCCTTTGTCACGCACTGCCTTGTGCAACCCAAAACTACTCATAACGTTGATGATCGGCTCATTAATATCCATTCTAAATCGATAATCGGATAGCAACCTAGGTTTGAAATATACTTTATTTCTCTCACGCTCCAACCTCGAACCTAGTGTTTTTGGAGCAGTGTGTGCAATGTTCGAGGTTCTTTCATGTGGACATCCAAATAGGACAATAGTACCCAAATCAAAACATGGAAGATCATGTTCTCATTCTTGTTCTGATGGATTTACTGTTCTTTAGTTAGTTCTTATGTTTGTGTTTCCTCCATTATGTCTATCTCTCCGACTATTAGTGTGAGTTCTGGTGAGTATATTGATCGATTCCATTAAGAGGCGACCCAACATCCTAATTAGGATGAAGAAGCAAAAAATGATACCTTTATCAATCATGGCGATCCTAAAGAAAACATCGACTCTAAAGCTTATTGAAGTACTTAATATATTTAACATTTCAAGTTTGTTAAATATTCATTACCTTCTATATCATATCATTTTGAACTAGTTTATGAGACAAAAAAGGCGATGTTTAAAAAGAAAAAGCCATCATGAACAAACCATGGTGGCACAATCCTTTCTTAACTCAAAACTAATTGCAATTTTGATGGTTTGTGTGAGACACAAGACACCGGCATCAACTCTGATACCGAGAAGATAACTACCGGAAGATAATGTCCCGTTAACAAAAAATTTCATAACCAACAAACATACATGACTTTCTTGAGTCATGGTCTGAAGAATCCATAGGTTTGGCACCATCATGAAAATCCTTGGTCGCACACTGCCTTCTGCAATCCAAAACTGCTCATAACTTTGATGATCAGCTCATCAATATCCATTATGAATCGATAATCGGATAGCTAGCTAGGTTCGGAATATACTTTTTTTGTCTCACGCTCCAACCTCAAACCTAGTGTTTTTGGAGAATTATGTGTAATGTTTGAGGTTCTTTTTGTGTGGACATCAAAATAGGTCTGTAGTACCCAAATCAAAACATGGAAGATCCTGTTCTCATTCTTGTTCTGATGGATTTACTATTCTTTAGTTAGTTTTTATGTTTTTTTCCACCTTTATGTCTTTCTCTCCTACTATTAGTGTGAGTTCTCATGAGGATATTGATCGATTCCATTAGGAGGCGACCCGACATCCTAGTTAGGATGAAGAAGCAAAAAATGATAGCTTTATCGATCATGGCGATCCTAAAGAAAACATCGACTCTAAAGCTGATTCAAGTACTTAATATATTTAACATTTCAAGTTTGTTAAATATTCATTACCTTCTATATCATATCATTTTGAACTAGTTTATGAGACAAAAAAGGCAATGTTTGAAAAGAAAAAAGCCATCATGAACAAACCATGGTGGTACAACCCTTTCTTAACTCAAAACTAATTGCAATTTTGATGGTTTGTGAGAGACACAAGACACCGACATCAACTTTGATACTGAGAAGATAAGTAACGGAAGATAAAGTCCCGTTAACAAAAAATTTCAAAACCAACAAACATACATGACTTTCTTGAGTCTTGATCTCAAGAATCCATAGGTTTGGTCTCATCGTGAAAATCCTTTATCACGCACTGCCTTCTGCAACCCAAAACTTCTCATAACGTTGATGATCAGCTCATTAATATCCATTCTGAATCGATAATCGGATAGCTACCTAGGTTCTGAATATACTTTATTTCTCTCACGCTCCAACCTCAAACCTAGTGTTTTTGGAGAATTCTGCGCAATGTTTGAGGTTCTTTTGGGTGGACATCCAAATAGGTTTGTAGTACCCAAATCAAAACATGGAAGATCCTGTTCTCATTCTTGTTATGATGGATTTACTATTCTTTAGTTAGTTTTTATGTTTGTTTTTCCTCCTTTATGTCTTTCTCTCCTACTATTAGTGTGAGTTCTCATGAGGATATTGATTGATTACATTAAAAGGCGACCCGACATCCTAGTTCGGATGAAGAAGCAAAAAATGATATATTTATCGATCAAGGAGATCCCGAAGAAAACATCGACTCTAAAGTCGATTCAAGTACTTAATATATTTAACATTTCAAGTTTGTTAAATATTCATTACCGTCTATATCATATCATTTTGAACTAGTTTATGAGACAAAAAGGCGATGTTTGAAAAGAAAAAAGCCATCATGAACAAACCATGGTGGCACAACCCTTTCTTAACTCAAAACTAATTGCAATTTTGATGGTTTGTGAAAGACACAAGACATCGACATCAACTACGATGCCGAGAAGATAACTACCGGAAGATAAAGTCCCGTTAACAAAACTTTTCAAAACTAACAAACATACATGACTTTCTTGAGGCTTGGTCTCAAGAATCCATAGGTTTGGTCTCATCGTGAAAATCCTTTGTCACGCACGCATTCGCAACCCAAAACTACTCATAACGTTGATGATCGGCTCATTAATATCCATTCTAAATCGATAATCGGATAGCTACCTAGGTTTGGAATATACTTTATTTCTCTCACGCTCCAACCTCGAACCTAGTGTTTTCGGAGAATTCTGTGAAATGTTTGAGGTTCTTTTGTGTGGACATCCAAATAGGCCTGTAGTACCCAAATCAAAACATGGAAGATCCTGTTCTCATTCTTGTTCTGATGGATTTACTATTCTTTAGTTAGTTTTTATGTTTGTTTTTCCTACATTATGTCTTTCTGTCCTACTATTAGTGTGAGTTCTCATGAGGATATTGATCGATTCCATTAAGAGGCGACCCGACATCCTAGTTAGGATGAAGAAGCAAAAAATGATAGCTTTATCGATCATGCCGATCCTGAAGAAAACATCGACTCTAATGCTGATTCAAGTACTTAATATATTTAATATTTCAAGTTTGTCAAATATTCATTACCTTCTATATCATATCATTTTGAACTAGTTTATGACACAAAAACGGTGATGTTTGAAAAGAAAAAAGCCATCATGAACAAACCATGGTGGCACAACGCTTTCTTAACTCAAAACTAATTGAAATTTTGATGGTTTGTGAGAGACACAAGACACAGGCGTCGACTCTGATACTGAGAAGATAACTACCAGAAGATAAAGACCCGTTAACAAAACTTTTCAAAACGAACAAACATACTTGAATTTCTTGAGTCATGGTCTGAAGAATCCATAGGTTTGGAGCCATCATGAAAATCCTTGGTCGCACACTCGCCTCTCGCAACCCAAAACTACTCATAACTTTTATGATCGGCTCATCAATATCTATTCTGAATCGATAATCGGATAGCTAGATAGGTTCGGAATATACTTTATTTCTCTCACGCTCCAACCTCAAACCTAGTGTTTTTGGAGAATTCTGTGCAATGTTTGAGCTTCTTTTGTGTGGACATCCAAATAGGTCTGTAGTACCCAAGTCAAAACATGGAAGATCCTGTTCTCATTCTTGTTCTGATGGATTTACTATTCTTTAGTTAGTTTTTATATTTGTTTTTCCTACATTATGTCTTTCTCTCCTACTATTAGTGTGAGTTCTCATGAGGATATTTATCGATTCCATTAAGAGGCGACCCGACATCTTAGTTAGGATGAAGAAGCAAAAAATGATAGCTTTATCGATCATGGCGATCTCGAAGAAAACATCGACTCTAAAGCTGATTCAAGTACTTAATATATTTAACATTTCAAGTTTGTTAAATATTCATTACCTTCTATATCATATCATTTTGAACTAGTTTATGAGACAAAAAAGGCGATGTTTGAAAAGAAAAAATCCATCATGAACAAACCATGGTGGCACAACCCTTTCTTAACTCAAAACTAATTGCAATTTTGATTGTTTGTGAGAGACACAAGACACCGACATCAACTTTGATGCGAGAAGATAACTACGGAAGATAAAGACCCGTTAATAAAACTTTTCAAAACGAACAAACATACATGACTTTCTTGAGTCATGGTCCGAAGAATCCATAGGTTTGGCACCATCATGAAAATCCTTGGTCGCACACTCCTTCGCAACCCAAAACTGCTCATAACTTTGATGATCAGCTCATCAATATCCATTATGAATCGATAATCGGATAGCTAGCTAGGTTTGGAATATATTTTTTTGTCTCACGCTCCAACCTCAAACCTAGTGTTTTTGGAGAATTCTGTGCAATGTTTGAGGTTCTTTTGTGTGGACATCAAAATAGGTCTGTAGTACCCAAATCAAAACATGGAAGATCCTGTTCTCATTCTTGTTCCATGGATTTACTATTCTTTAGTTAGTTTTTATATTTGTTTTTCCTACATTATGTCTTTCTCTCCTACTATTACTGTGAGTTCTCATGAGGATATTTATCGATTCCATTAAGAGGCGACCCGACATCCTAGTTAGGATGAAGAAGCAAAAAATGGCGATCTTCCGAAGAAAACATCGACTCTAAAGCTGATTCAAGTACTTAATATATTTAATATTTCAAGTTTGTTAAATATTCATTACCTTCTATATCATATCATTTTGAACTAGTTTATGAGACAAAAAAGGCGATGTTTGAAAAGAAAAAAATCCATCATGAACAAACCATGGTGGCACAACCCTTTCTTAACTCAAAACTAATTGCAATTTTGATTGTTTGTGAGAGACACAAAACACCGGCATCAACTCGATACCGAGAAGATAACTACCGGAAGATAAAGACCCGTTAACAAAACTTTTTAAAACGAAGAAACATACATGACTTTCTTGAGTCTTGGTCTCAAGGATCCATAGGTTTGGCGCCATCGTGAAAATCCTTGGTCGTACAGTACCTTCTGCAACCCAAAACTACTCATAACTTTGATGATCAACTCATCAATATCCATTCTGAATCGATAATCAGATAGCTAGCTCGGTTCGGCATATACTTTATTTCTCTCACGCTCGAACCTCGAACCTAGTGTTTTTGGAGCGTTTTGTCCAATGTTTGTGGTTCTTTCGTGTGGACATCCAAATATGTCCGTAGTACCCAAATCAAAACATGGAAGATCCTTCTCATTCTTAATCCGATGGATTTACTATACTTTACTTAGTTCTTATATTTCGTTTCCTCCATTATGTCTCTCTCTCCTACTATTAGTGTAAGTTTTGGCGAGGATATTGATCGATTCCATTAAGAGGCGACCCGACATCCTAGTTAGGATGAAGAAGCAAAAAATGATACCTTTATTAATCATGGCGATCCTGAAGAAAACATCGACTCTAAAGCTGATTCAAGTACTTAATCTATTTAACATTTCAAGTTTGTTAAATATTCATTACCGTCTCTATCATATCATTTTGAACTAGTTTATGACACAAAAAAGGCGATGTTTGAAAAGAGAAAAGCCATCATGAACAAACCATGGTGGCACAACCCTTTCTTAACTCAAAACTAATTGCAATTTTGATGGTTTGTGAGAGACACAGGACACCGACATCAACTTTGATACTGAGAAGATAACTACCGGAAGATAAAGACCCGTTAATAAAACTTTTCAAAACGAACAAACATACATGACTTTCTTGAGTCATGGTCTGAAGAATCTATAGGTTTGGCACCATCATGAAAATCCTTGGTCGCACACGCAGCCTTCGCAACCCAAAACTCGCTCATAACTTTGATGATCAGCTCATCAATATCCATTATGAATCGATAATCGGATAGCTAGCTAGGTTCGGAATATACTTTTTTTTCTCACGCTCCAACCTCAAACCTAGTGTTTTTGGAGAATTGTGTGCAATGTTTGAGGTTCTTTTGTGTGGACATCCAAATTGGTCCGTAGTACCCAAATCAAAACATGGAAGATCTCGTTCTCATTCTTGTTACGATGGATTTACTATTCGTTAGTTAGTTTTTATGTTTGTTTTTCCTACATTATGTCTTTCTCTCCTACTATTAGTGTGAGTTCTCATGAGGATATTGATCGATTCCATTAAGAGGCGACCCGACATCCTAGTTAGGATGAAGAAGCAAAAAATGATAGCTTTATCGATCATGGCGATCCCGAAGAAAACATCGACTCTAAAGTCGATTCAAGTACTTAATATATTTAACATTTCAAGTTTGTTAAATATTCATTACCTTCTATATCATATCATTTTGAACTAGTTTATGAGACAAAAAAGGCGATGTTTGAAAATAAAAAAGCCATCATGAACAAACCATGGTGGCACAACCCTTTCTTAACTCAAAACTAATTGCAATTTTGATTGTTTGTGAGAGACACAAGACACCGGCATCAACTGTGATGCTGAGAAGATAACTACCAGAAGATAAAGACCCGTTAACAAAACTTTTTAAAACGAACAAACATACATGACTTTCTTGAGTCTTGGTCTCAAGAATCCATAGGTTTGGCGCCATCGTGAAAATCCTTGGTCGCACACTACCTTCGCAACCCAAAACTACTCATAACGTTGATGATCATCTCATTAATATCCATTCTAAATCGATAATCGAATAGCTACCTAGGTTTGGAATATACTTTATTTCTCTCACGCTCCAACCTCGAACCTAGTGTTTTCGGAGAATTTCGTGAAATGTTTGAGGTTCTTTTGTGTTGACATCCAAATAGGTTCGTAGTACCCAAATCAAAACATGGAAGATCCTGTTCTCGTTCTTGTTCTAATGGATTTACTATTCTTTAGTTAGTTTTTATGTTTGTTTTTCCTACATTATGTCTTTCTCTCCTACTATTAGTGTGAGTTCTCATGAGGATATTAATCGATTCCATTAAGAGGCGACCCGACATCCTAGTTAGGATGAAGAAGCAAAAAATGATAGCTTTATCGATCATGGCGATCCTGAAGAAAACATCGACTCTAATGCTGATTCAAGTACTTAATATATTTAACATTTCAAGTTTGTTAAATATTCATTACCTTTTATATAATATCATTTTTTACTAGTTCATGAGACAAAAAAGGCGATGTATAAAAAGAAAAACGCCATCATGAACAAACCATGCTGACACAACCCTTTCTTAACTCAAAACTAATTGCAACTTTGATGGTTTGTGAGAGACACAAGACACCGGCGTCAACTCTGATACTAAGAAGATAGCTACCAGAAGACAAAGACCAGTTAACAAAACTTTTCAAAACGAAAAAACGTACATGACTTTCTTGAGTCTTGGTCTCAAGAATCCATTGGTTTTGCGCCATAGTGAAAATCCTTGGTCGCAAACTACCTTCGACAACCCAAAAATACTCATAACTTTGATAATCATCTCATCAATATCCATTCGAATCGATAATCGGATAGATAGGTAGGTTCGGATTATACTTTATTTCTCTCATGCTCCAACCTCGAACCTAGTATTTTTGGAGCGTTGTGTGTAATGTTTGAGGTTTTTTCGTGTGGACATCCAAATAGGTCTGTAGTACCCAAATCAAAACATGGAAGATCCTGTTCTCATTCTTGTTCTTATGGATTTACTGTTCTTTAGTTAGTTCTTATGTTTGTGTTACCTCCATTTTGTCTGTCTCTCCTACTATTAGTGTGAGTTCTGGTGAGGATATTGATCGATTCCATTATAAGGCGACCCGACATCCTAGTTAGGATGAAGAATAAAAAAATGATACCTTTTCAATCATGGCGATCGTGAAGAAAACATCGACTCTAAAGCTAATTCAAGTACTTAATATATTTAACATTTCAAGTTTATTAAAAATTCATTACCTTCTATATCATATCATTTTTTACTAGTTCATGACACAAAAAAGGTGATGTATAAAAAAAAAAAAGCCATCATGAACAAATCATGGTGGCACAACCCTTTCTTAACTCAAAACTAATTGGAACTTTGATGGTTTGTCGAGAGACACAAGACACCGGCGTCAACTCGATACGAGAAGATAACTACCGAAGATAAAGGCCCGTTAACAAAACTTTTCAAAACCAACAAACATACATGACTTTCTTGAGTCTTGGTCTCAAGAATCCATTGGTTTTGCGCCATAGTGAAAATCCTTGGTCGCACACTACCTTACGCAACCCAAAAATACTCATGACTTTGATAATCATCTCATCAATATCCATTCTGGAATCGATAATCGGATAGATAGGTAGGTTCGGATTATACTTTATTTCTCTCATGCTCCAACCTCGAACCTAGTATTTTTGGAGCGTTGTGTGCAATGTTTGAGGTTCTTTCGTGTGGACATCCAAATAGGTCCGTAGTACCCAAATCAAAACATGGAAGATCCTCGTTCTCATTCTTGTTCTTATGGATTTACATCGTTCTTTAGTTAGTTCTTATGTTTGTGTTACCTCCATTTTGTCAGTTCTCTCCTACTATTAGTGTGAGTTCTGGTGAGGATATTGATCGATTCCATTATAAGGCGACGACATCCTAGTTAGGATGAAGAATAAAAAAAATGATACCTTTTCAATCATGGCGATCCTCTGTAGAAAACATCGACTCTAAAGCTAATTCAAGTACTTAATATATTTAACATTTCAAGTTTATTAAAAATTCATTACCTTCTATTCATATCATTTTGAACTAGTTCATGAGACAAAAAAGGTGATGTATAAAAAGAAAAAAGCCATCATGAACAAACCATGGTGGCACAACCCTTTCTTAACTCA